>BQNB010004034.1:45265-110553 GCA_026074375.1 Tanacetum coccineum | reverse complement strand
AGAGCATCCGCGAAACTGAGCTCGAAATGTAGTTCCCGAAAGATTTCAACAAATTTCGAAGCTATATTATCATCTTTTTCACGAAGCCTCTGTTTGTTAGCTCTTGAAGGATAAGGTATAAATGGTTTAGGCTTAGGAGCAACAACGGGCTCATCAATTGGAGCTTGAATTTGGACTACCAGAGGTTGGATGTTTTCGATACTCGGTTGCACCGTATCCTTTGTCACCTCGGGTTCCCGTTCCACCACCTTGGGAAGAGGTGGAATTAGAGGTCCATCATAAGAAATACCACTTTGGGTGGTGATTGCTTTAAAGTCACCTCTCGGGTTAGCAACGGTGTTGCTAGGAAGTGAACCCGAACCCGAAGAAGAAGCGGTATTCATTTAAAAAAAACTACTCATCATGTTCTTAATATCATTCGTTAACTCAATCTTTAACTCATTATTGAACGCATTGTTCTGCCTACTCATCGTAGTATCCATCTCTTTCTTTAATTCCGTCCTCATATTGCTTATTTGATTTTGCATTACTCTCATATTAACGTCATTTGTCTTCATGTAGCTTGAGAGATCGTTCGAAGGTCCAACTTGAGGCGGTGCTTGATAATTCTGGTTACCTTGATTGAAATTATTTCCTCGATTTTGATTGTAACTATGATTTTGATTGAAACGGTTTTGATTATTTTGCACGGGAGGAAAACCAGGTGGTCCCATTTGATTGCTAGCACGATAATTTAGGTCTCCTTGAGGACGATATCCTTGATTTTGATTATAGGTTGCTGCGGCTGCAGAAGCATTGAAAGTGTTTCCATCGGCAGCAATACACTCATAGTAGGGATGCGGTCCCCCACAAGTCACATAACTTTTAGAAATTGCTTTGACGGTCTCTGGAGATGAGGTCTTAACATGACGAAGCATAACATTAACGACATCAGTAAGAGCGCCCATCTCCGATGGACATGCCGTGGTAGAAGAAGAAGTATTTTCACTCACTTTGGAAACAACCGGTTTGTTTCGTGAATTGCGAACTTTCAACTTATTTTCAATAATTGTCAAAGCATCTCGAGGAGTTTTAGTCAAAAGATTACCACCGGCAGCGGCATTCAAGGAATCTTGATCGGTTGTATGTTTAAAAGCAATGTAGAAAGTATCAAGTTGATGTATTCCGTAAAACTGTCATGTGGGCATGCAGAAAGGAGATCCTTGAAATGGTCCCAATGCCTCACTAGACGTTTCCTTAAACTTTTGTTGAAATTTGTGATATTCATTTCAGAGATTTGTAGTTTTAAAAAAGGAGGAAAAGAATGGTTAATACACATGAAACAAGATCTTCCCAAGTAAGAATAGGAACCGAGAGGTTCTTTTTCGAGCCCAAATCCCCTGGCGCCCACGATAAAGCATAAGCTTAATCGAACGAATTAAAGGGGAACATATTTATACTTAATCCGTGAAGTAATTCCTTGTTAAACCAACCGAATGTGAGCAATGAGATCTTCCTTTTACCAAAGCCACACACAACCCCATGCAAAATTGTTTGAAGTTACAAGATTTAGAAGACCATGGTTTAAGCTCAAAATCTCCGCGAGAAATAGCGGGAATAGACGATAGCGATCTCCGTAACCGTCGTGGTTGCTTGTGGAGTAATTTCCTCCAAATAGTAACGTTGATCGCCATCATAACTACGAAATTCTCTTCAAGTTAAAAGCCAGTTCGACTCCTTTGCTTTGGAACCTACGATTATGACTTACAGAGTCGTTGAAGATTCGACAATAAAAAATTGATGAAGAGTGAGTGCGCATGCACTAAAAATAAATAAGAGAAATAAAAAAGAAAAAGATTTTTGTAACCGATACTTCGAACAAGTGTAAACGAAAACTCCTTAGAAAACGTACATAGAAGCGGAGAGCGGGTAAGGCGAAGCGATTAAAAACCTTATCTTTCGGGTCGAAGTTCATAGGATCAAACCCTCCTTAATACAAACCATAAAAAGTTTTGAATCTAAAGGTGCGGCCGATTTCACAATACACAAACGTTTAGTTATTATAGTTTTTAATTTTTTGGTTTTTTAAAATACTTTAGGAAAAGGAATTTTTGGGGTTTTTTCTAATAAATTCACGAAAATAAACTCGAGAAAAATAAAATATTATTGTATTTTTTATTTTTATATAAAAGAAAATAATAAAACATAGCTTCACGAGGAAGTTTTCAAAACACTAACTTCAAACTTCAACTCGATATTCCGATACACACTTCTAAACGATTTCCCTCGGCAGGCGGCGCCAAAAACTTATAACGGGATTAATAGAAAAATATAATATATAGTATGTATATATTAACACCCTCAAAATTTGGTCGCGAGCGAAAACTATGTCTGGGAGTGTTACTCATAATACAATAAATCACCAAGATACAAGAGAACGACCTCTAAATGTGTCGTTTGAAAAGTAATCTCGTTGATTTCTTTGAAATTGAATATAACATTTGTCCCATAGTTGCATCACAATGAAAAACTTAAAAAGTAATATAACGAAGATTTGATCATTTGTTATGTAAGAGAAAATCATAAATGAAATCTTGTCAAATTTAGACTCCAATGACATCAAGTAAGTCAAATCCAAGCATCTAATTCACCTGAGAAAAACATGCTTAAAAGTGTCAACATTAAAGTTGGTGAGTTCATAGAGTTTTGTAAGTATAAATGTAAATGTTGGAATCCAAAGATTTATAAAGTATGTATGACCATTTCAATCCTTATAATAATCGCCAAAAGTGTAAGAGTAAATGTAGAACCAAAAGAGTTTAGTGTTTATTGCTTCGCCGCAATATAATGAAAAGTGTTCAGAAATTAGTAATGTTTAATAAGTAGTATGGACAGTGAAATCGTTGATTTTCCAAAATGTATGGGTCTACTATAACAAATACAGTACCACATAATTAATATCTACTGTTGCACTAAGCTCATGACACCGAAGCTCGACATATATGTATGCAATTTAATGCACAAAAGGTGCCCGTGTAGATGTTCAAACCCGTAAACATCCAAATTGTTCCGACATGTATGCATTCGTTGTTTCAGTACTGTCGAAACTAGTGAGAGCTACTCACCCGAACAGGGATGTCAATCCCAAATAGATCTATTTATACACTCGCGCTTCCTTAACCGGTCCTCCGGTCAAGAATTTAACAGTTCATGATAATGGGCAATGGTGGGTTACGTTACTTAGGCAAACACGTAAACAGGAGATGATAACCGAAAACACTTGTGTCCAATAAAATTAACTGTTGTATTCGTAAATAGCTTTGAGTACTTAAATCCATAAGTAGAAAAGAGTGTGATATAAATCAAGTAATTGAGTTCGAAATGAGTATGTAAACAATTTCGTAAACATGTATGCAATTGAGTATGTGACAAAGTATGAAACCAAGTTTGTAATCAACCATGTAATTGTGTTTGTAATAAATTGCAAAATCAAGTATGTAATCCAAGTGTGTAGAATAATATGTAAAAGATATTGTAAACGAATATGTAAACAAGTTGTATTGAGCATGTATTCTCCCCCGAGATTTGTAAAGTAAATGTAAAACAAGTGAAAGAGGGGCTATAAACTCACATCGATGATGAAGAACGATTGGCGGGAATGTACACATTGAGTACAAGACGAAACGGAAACTGAAACGGCTCGACCAAGAAGTTGCAGCTTATCTTAACGGCTAAGTCTCACTAGCCTAGGGTAATGCGTTTGGGTTTCCCGATGAATTGTTATGTCAACGCGACACGTTGATAAGTTTGGTGGTTGGTTAAATAAATAAATCAAAAGTAAACGTAAGGTATGCAATACATTTCGTATGTATTACATAATGAAAAATAACCGAGTATATTACTTATGAAAAATAACCCTTATATAATTCCTACCGTGAATTATATAACAAAGACAATAAATCAAAAGATTGATGAAAAGTATAATATACCTTGCAGGTATTATATAATAAGTGTGAATAATTAATTAAACCAATTAGTTTGACAACCATTTAATTAATGAAAAGGCTTTGTACAAAGGTTGACACATGTCTTAACTTTATGAATTAATCAAACCATGTTTGTAACAGTTTATAATCATTATAAAATATAAATAGTATTTTATAAAATATATTTCGTTTCTTCGACGGGTTGCGTCTAAAACAGTTCGTCTCAATGTACAAAATATAGTTTTTTGTTTGTCAGGTTATTGTATAGTTATATTTTAATATATCTTAAAATATAACTTTAGTCTCTTTATCGGTTTCTAAAATGATATAAGTTTTAGTAAAACATTACTAAATATATATATTTCGTCATGACAATTTCGGTTGTATAATGTTTTCCATTTTCACAAAACTAACGTTTTCTGTTAATCAATATATGTTGCAATCATTTCCTTTCCAATATTTCTAATGTCTGCGTGTTCCAGGTATAATATATTTATGCTATTTTATCTAACCTAAACAAAATAATATAATTTACATATATTTAACCATTATAAACCACCAATTTATCTATCTGATTTTTAAATATTTATAAAACCTTGTAATAATTTTCATTAACCAAACGAACCCTTATTGAAACTGCTCACCCAAACGCGCCCTAATCTTGTAAACCCAAATCCAAATGCATTCTACGGCTGCTACAAAACCAAACGCACCCGCTGCGTTGGTAAACCAAACGCACCCCAGTTATTTTTCTACTAAACCAAACACCCCTTTGGGGGCTGCTGTCTACCGAACCAAACGCCCCCGAAATGGCTGTAAAACAGCCATCCAAACGCCCCTGTTTGGCTGTTATACAGCGAAACAAACGCACCCTTATGGGCTGCCAAACCAACCAAACGCGCCCTATGGCTGTTTTAACAGCCAAACGCACCCGATGACGTTGTATTACCACCAAACGCACACTCATGGCTGTTTACAGCCAACCAAACGCACCCTTGTGCGTGGTTTCATCAAACAAACGCACCCTCATGGTGCTTAAACTAGAGCCAAACGCACCATGGCTGAAAACCAAACGCATCCTGCTGCGTGAAAACCAAACGCAGCCTAACTATGATAACCCGAACCCAACGCACCCTCTACAGCTGCTAGGACGCAACAAACAAACACCATGTCTGTTGTTATATCACAACAACCACACACCCTTTTCGGCATGAAATAAAACCCAACAAACACCCCCTTTTTGCTGCTGATGTAAACCGAATGCACCCTGCTGTTGGCAACAGTGGCGGCGTGGTTGTGGAGGTTATGGCGTGATGATGGTGGTGTTGTGGTGGTGCGTTTGGGAGGTGATGTTGGTGCGGTGGTGGCGGTTGTGGTTATTGATTCGAGATGGGTGATGTCGAGGCTGGGTTTGTAGATCGGGTGGTGGGGAGTTTCTTGTGGTTTGTTGTCGTGTGGCGATGTTTTTGAGGTCGGCGGAAAACTTTTCCGGCGACGCTGGCCGAAAGCGGCGCGGTATTCTTTATGAGAGGGGGGTGAGTATTTAGGGTTATATGTGTGTGAGTTGATAGAGATGGAAATGAAATGGAAGTGTTATAACTTAATATATAAAAAAAAGTTATAATAAAAGTGGCAAGTTATTAATTGTTGAGGGGTCCTTGTGTAAATATTAAATGAAGTTTTGATAATTTTCGGTACGGGACTAGTTTGGAACGACTTCCTTAAGGATGTGATTCAAAATATCGAAAAACCTGCGACATTGTTTTCTAAATTTATTTTTCTGATAAAAATGAGTTTCATTCCGACAAATTTTCGTAAAGTTTTATAAAATTTATTTAAAACGTTTTATTATATATTTTGTGATGGTTTTAATAATAGAAAGTATTTTAACTCGGTATAATTCGAGTTATCAACAGAACGTTTAAATAAGTAATATATTAAATTAATTTTTTTTTATATTTTTTTTAAATGAATAGTGATTAATAAAATAAATTTAATTATTTTTGTTGTGTCTGGTACCCGTTTTGTGTGCAGTTTTCAAAAATTTGGCGGGGATGTTTTTGCCATATTCTGCGTGTTTTAAAGTCTTGGTTCCTCCGGGTAAATACTAACAATAAAGTAGTCTAAAATATCGTTTTACATCAAATTGCTCTAGGGTATGCGCGTGGAAAAACGTGATCTAGATGATCGTTTCTTATATGTCAATCCATTACTAAAAGTCAATATTGCAAATGTTCATTCCAAATTTCGAAAAATTCACGGTTGTTACGTAAATGGGTTGTGGTCCACTTGGCCATCTTTGGCTTGTTTTGTATGTAATTCGAATCTTGATTTGCAAAAGTTAAATGTGTAAAATTTTTTGATTTCAAGTCCCTTTGTTATTTCTCAAAAAAACTCTTAGAATTTTTTAAAACCAAGTCAAATAGCTTATTTGTTAAGCTGGCTTTACCAGCTTTTTAACCTTGTTTTAAGTCCCATCTTAGTGTCTAAGTTAGTGTCCAAAAGTGTCTTTAGTTATCCTTTTCCTTAAGTCAAAATCTGTCAAAAATTGTCAAGTTATTTTTCAAAAAAAAAGCTTTATTTTCATTTACAAAAATCAGCAGGTTTCAATGAATTTTAGCTTTTGATTTTTTTTGAAAATTGTCTCTCAAGCTATTTTTAAATATGTTTTTACCTTCCTTAACTTTCAGGTTTAGAGCTTATTTTATATGCTCGTGAAATAAGATACCCCTTTGTTGTCAACTCCAAGGTGCTAGACCCCCCACCTTTAAGCCCAATTTTAGCTTATTTTGACTTAGCTTAGGAAGTTTTTACATTTTTAGGTAGTCACTAGGTCTGTCTTTAAGCCCTTACAAGTTTTAGCCTTTAGGATTAACTGTAGTTTGCTTATTTTTCAGTCTAAAAGTCCCTAGTTTGCTGCCTTGTATGCTAGTAGTAGGTACAAAGCTTATTTTGTTTTCTGGCTTATTTAATAATTCATGCTTGTTTCCTTTTGTTCTAATATGCTTATTATCTGTCCCTTGTTACCTTTTAGTGCTTATTTTCCATTTATCTTTGCTTATTAGTTTAGAAAAAGCCAAAATTAGCAGCCTTGGTCACTTAAGCTTTTCTGCCTTTTTAGCTTATTTAGTTTGATAAGCTGCCATCCTTAGTGTTTAGCCGTTAAGCCCTTAGTCCCTTTTTAGCTTATTAGTCTTAGTTAGCTCATTTAGTTTAAAAACAGCCATTTCAAAAAATAAGCCCTTAAGGCTTATGAAAGCCTTGTTTGGTTTTAAGCTGTTTTAAGCTTAATTTAAAGTTTTTTGTTGTTGTTTAAATTGCTTATTTAGGTAGCATTAAGCTTAGTGTAGCCTAATTTGTTTTGCTAAGGGGTTGTTATTTAAAGCTTATTTGGTGTGCAAAATATAAAGGCATAAAGCTTTTGTACGTTTATAAGACACTGTGGGCTTTTTGAGCTTATTTCTAGGATTATTTAGGGGACATCCAGCCTATAATTCCAGTTTCTAAGTGTGCTAATTTTCATTTTTTCTAGCTTTTTCATTTTATAAGGTTTTCAAAAAAAAAGGGGGAAAGTGGAAGTCAGGGGTGAGCTAGGGCTCGAACCCCCGACCTCTCACCCTCTACCCTTTATAAATACACACTCTACCGCTGTGCTACAATAGCTCATCCGGTAGAGTGTTTTTTTTATCAAATATATATAGCCTCTTTGGCCCATTAAGCTTATAAGCTGACTGGGCTTATTTCTCGGCTTATTTGATAAGCTGGTTTCCCCAGCTTATTTTTCTTAAGACTGTCATACTTTAAGCTAGTTTGTGTAATTTTTTCAGATTTTTTATAAACATTTAATATTTTTTATAATTTATTTTGTTTATAAACTTTAAAAAATCATAAAAAATAAAATAAAAGTCAGAAAAATATAAACTTTTTTTTTTAAATTTTCTTTTTTTATATAGTTTCTAGGAAAATTGTTAAATTTTTCATAGGGTCATTTTCTCAAAAATTCATTTTTTAAAGAACGGGATTCAAACCCCGTTTTTGTTTTGACTCGTTTTTGTTTACCTAAAACTCCGTTTTCGATCTAGTTTTTTTTAAACTTCGTTTTTAGTCAAGTAGAATCTATTTTTAGTTTAAAAATTGTTCTAGGGTTAAAATTTTTGCAAAATTTAGGTTTTTGAAAACTCGTTTTTCGTTATGCCCTCGTTTTAAATTCACTCTTAAAATATATATATAATATATTATATACGTATGTTTTCTGGAAAGTATGATTTCCCGGGTCGTTTTCCCAATGATTTAAGAAATTGAAACCTTGCTTGATATTGGATTCTGATTTGAATGGGTTCGAAGATTGATTGGGTTTTTTTTATAACTACTAATTAAAAACAAGCAATTTAAAACAATCAAAGCACTTAACAATTAATCGGGAAACAAAACGCGACAAATAAGAAAGTAAACTAAATTTAACTCCTAAAAAAGTAAACTAAATTTCTAAACCTAAGATAAAACAAAAGAAAATTTTAGGAAAAAGAAAAAAACTTAGATGACACTTAACAGCTTGCAAAAGCTTTAATTTAAGCTCATTTTCAGAATTAAAAGAAGTTCTAGAAAGCTAATGATATGCTTTAACTAAAAATGATAAGCTACTTAATATAGAAATGCTAGAAGCTAACTAAATTTGATGATGAAAGTAGCTAACTCAGACTATGACTCAAAGAGCTAGAAATTCAAACAAGCTAAAAGGTTTAATAAGCTGAGACATAATCTACCCTTTTGAAAACTTAACTAATGATGGTTAAACTATAAGACTCAATCATAAAAATCTATATTAAAAACTAGTAAATCAAAAATCTAATTCATTAAGCTAATACTATTGTTTTTGGCTTTTTGGCTAATCAATGACTTTTTAAAGCTAACTGCACCTAGGTAAATAAACTAGGAATTGAAAAATAAGGCCTAATTTAACTTAAGCTATATCTAATCTATATTTGACTTGAATCTAAGGACCTAAATCTTAAAATTACTAGCTAAAATGAATAAAAAAATGACAGCAGTAGTAACTACTTTAGTTACTACTGGTGCAATTGTCAATAATGCAAGAAACAAATGTGCAGGTATCCTAGAGGGGTTAAACCTGCACTAAACACTCTTGTTGAGTGTGTACAAACACAAAACAATCAAGAACCAAGCCTTAGATGGCTTGGTTCAATAATTTGCACAAGTGAAAACTATGAAAATTCCCCTGGTGCTGAGACAACTAATTAGGCCATAAAATGAATTAAAACTTAAACTCTTGCTGCAAATCTACTTAAAACTTAATCAAAAATGAACATCTAACTATCCAAAGTGAAAGCACTAAGTTTCTTTGACTTTTGATGGTCAAATAACACTAACCCAAACACCCCCTTAAGTTGTGACAGAATTGATTAAGCTTATGCTTTGACAATTCACTACACAAAACTTTAAAACCAGATTACTAGAAGCCTATTACAATCTTATTAAACATGAATCAACAACTAAGTTAACTAAAATTTAAGAATTAAAGCTATGCTACTATATTTTTGATTTTTATGAAATTTATGACAGAATTAAAAGTACTATAATCTACTACTATAAAGCTAAAGACAGATTGAGATTTATAACTAATAAGCACAAATAAAGACCAATAAGCACAATTAAGCAATTATATTAAGCAAATGAGCAGATCTAAACTAATAAGCAATTATAAAGCAATTAAACTAGAATTTAAAGACAAGGAAAGTAAAATGAGGACTTACAAGTAGCTTCAGCCAAACAGAAGCTTAAAGGCTCAATTGAGCTTATCATCTAGCTCTAGCTTATCCATTTGGATAAGCCAGTGATTGTCCATGAGAGCCCTTCCCTTTTTGGCTCTCCTTCCATTAGCTAAAATCCAATAAGTTCAAGGTACTTAGCTGTTTTAAAGGTTTAGGTATATTAAAATCAAACTTGAGCTCAATTATTAGCTTAGAGACTAATAAGAGCTTTATAAGAGCTTATGAACTTTAGCTTAACAATTAAAGGAAAATGAGAGCTTATGAGTAGAAAACAAGAGAACTTATGACAAAGTGAATTTGTATTTCATTAATATAAAAGCTGGTTTACATTACTTGAAAGAAAATTACAAAAGGCTTTTAAAGGAAAATAAGCTAAAAACTAGAATTAAGCTAAAATTAAAAACTAACTAACTATTTAAAAATTCTCCCCTAATGTGTGTGTGAGAGTGAGCTCTATTTATAGGCTCTCATAGATCCTTCTACTTGAATCCCACTCTCTATTTAATCTTCACCATCCATTTCTTCAATCATTTGATCAATAATCTCATCCGTTGGATCAAGTGTGGACACTCAAGGATTGCCAAGCTGTCCAATCTTGATGTGACAGCTTGTGCTACTTCTTTTGAGTGATCATGAGTTAAAAATTCCATAGCCACGTGGCCTTAGCTTAAGAGTGAGTTAATGAGAAGCTTGATTTGACTAATCTCTCCCAGCCATCTCGTTGTTGAGCTCTTGAATTGTCGTTATCGCCCTTCAATTTAGAAAAACCCCTTGTTTTACCCATGGTGAAAGTTGGAAGGGACGATGAATAGTAAACCTTTCTTGGCACCCAAATTATAACTGAAACATGGTAATTCGGTTTTAAATTTTGGGAAATGGCACATTTGGTCCTTGTCTTTGGTTTATAAAAGGTATAGTGTAAAACAACTTTAGAATTTGGCAGTTTGAGCCCTTGTGGTTTATATAAAAGGGTATTGGGCTAGGTTTTTGGTTTATTGGATCCGGGTAAGGTTTTTAGGGTTTTAAGGCCTATTAAGGGTTTAAGGGATTATTTTTGCAACTTTTGAAACTTGAAGGGCTATTTTGAAACATTTTGGGTTTTGTCTTTTGTGGTTGACTTTTGTTGACCAAGATTGACTAGAGTTGACTGTAGATTTGACTTTTTCTAGCTTTGGCTTCCGGCTTTTGCACGCTCTTCCGTTCTCGTGTCCGTGTTTGCTTATTTTTGATGGTTTTCTTGTGATTTTTCATATATCTATACCTGCACACACAGAACACAAAAACAAGCATATTGTTGCTATTTTTGCTGTATTTTGGGCTTATTTGGGCCATTTTAGGTATAAATGGATATGTGTATTTTACACATATCACCTCGCAACCCCAAACCTTTAAATAAGACAAATTAGGCGTTCGGTACCTTGCCATGCCATATTTCATATGGTGTCTTATCAACCTTCTTTGTGGGAACCATATTTAGAATACGAATAACGGATTCTAAGGCATAATCCCAAAAGGATAACGGTAGAGTTGTAAGATTAAACATAGATCGTACCATATCTAATAGTGTGCGATTTCTCCTTTCAGATACACCATTTTGTTGTGGAGAAGTAAGATGCTGAACTATTCCATTCTTACCTAGATATTCTTTAAACTCTTGGCTTAAATATTCACCACCTCTATCGGATCAAAGAGCTTTAATCTTCTTTCCTAGTTGCAATTCTACTTCTGATTTAAATACTTTAAATGTTTCAAATACCTCATGTTTATGTTTAAGCAAGTAAACATAACCATAACGACTAAAATCATCAGTAAGGGTTAAGAAGTAGCTAGCACCTTTCCTTGACACATGTCTAAGTGGTCCACACACATCTGTATGTATTAAACCAAGTAGATATGTAGCTCTTTCAATGTTATTATTAAAAGGTTTCTTTGTCATCTTCCCAGAAATACAAGATTCGCATTTATCATATTATCCTCATTGGTACCTTTTCCAAAAGTCCTACACAATGAAAGCTTTTGCATGCGATTCTTGCCAATAAGGGCAATTCAACAGTGCCAAAGATAATAAGAATTCAAGTCCAACTTTTCTCTTCTTATTTATGCAAAAAAATAGCATTAATAAATCTCTTGGAAACATTAACAATCATGTCAAATTTTCAACACACAATCACAGATATTGCACTAAAATAGTAAAATACCATTATAAAGAGAAGTAAAAATTCCATAGAACTATTAACAGTGTTAACAAATCCAAGATCCACCAACAAAGTAAAAGGAAACAACACCTCTAACAATAGAAGGTGCATAATGACAATTGTTTAATGACAGTACTAAACCAGATGGTAAAACTAAATTAAACACTCCTATGGCTTCAACAGCTGCTTGTGCTCCATTTCCCACATGCAGATATTGCTCTCCATAAGATAGTTTCCTTTCCACTCTAAATCCCTGTAGCGTATTATAAATGTGAATACCGCATCCAATATCATATACCCAAGAATTTAATTTGTGAGTTAGATTAAATAATTCAATCATAAATAAGTTACCTGAAGGTGCAGCACCATGCTCAGCCTTCTTGTTCTTATTTGTGCGCAACTCTTCGAGGTAAAGAGGGCAGTTCCTCTTCCAGTGACCAACTACGTTGCAGTAGTGACAAGCTTGATCCTTCTTTGGATTTTCCTTCTTCTGAGGAGGGTTTTGCTTAGGTTTTGGTTTGAAAAGCCACAACTGCGTTATTCTTATCAGCTTTGCATTTGCATTTACACCTTTTTGGTTCGCTTATGTTTTGGCTTATTCACCCTACCCTTTTGAATAGCAAGTACCTGAGGTGTAGGGGCCTTGTCTTTTAAACCCTTTTCATAGTCAATGAGCAATGCGTGTAGATCACTCACTGTCTTCCCCACGCAATGCATATTGAAGTTTCTAACAAAATCACCAAAATCCTTGTTAAGGGACCTGTTAATTAAGTTAATCGCCATATCATTATCATAGGGTTTCCTAAGAGCTTGTGTTTGGTCCATGAAATCTTTCATTTCCCAGCACATAAGCCACTTACGGATATCGTGGGGCTTGTTTGCAGCGTGTGTTGGGAATCCACCAAATCGTAGATGTCCTACAGCTGAGGCTTGTATCAACATTCTCTGAGTTCAACAGCATGCTGTGGAATAAATAGTTCAAACTGCCTTGAAGAGCAGGTGACATTCTTCTAAGCATTAAAACAAGTCACATCAGAATGTTCTTGTATTCAGCTTTTCCATGCAGCTTTAAATATCCACAGCAGCATCCCATGGGTCCTTTAGGACAAAAGGCTTAAACAAATAGTCAATAGGTAACTGCCACTCTCGAAGATAATTCCTTAGTGAACGATACCAATCATTAATATGGTCGCCAGTCAGTTTTTCTCGCATCAAAAAATCTTGAAATCACAGAACTAAAAGTGTTTTGATATTATCGGTTAGAGCCATTTCCTACAGAAAAAGTTCATATATTTAGAATTTTCGATAAAACATTTTTCAGAAAATAAAATACCCAGTAACATTCATATTACTCAAGAAATTTTTATTGAAACTAGAACCCATAATTGACATAAACCCATCACTACACTTTACTTCTAGGTAATGAATTTATTCAACATGTGAAATTTGTCGAACAATTAATAGACAAACAATTAAATTTCTAGATCTTTTATAGTTTACATTGCCAAAAACTAGTTGCAATGTAAACATGTTACATCCTATCTTTAATGTCTTGATTACTAGGTCTCACTAAATAACTCAATTAACTGTCAAATCGAAAAAACGTCAAACTTGCCATGTGAGGACTTACCTCAATCTTGAAGGTTTTCTGTCATTCCGAATTAAGTCCAAGTTCTCACAGTGACATAAATGCAACTTCAAGTGTTTGTCAATTAGATGCATTCGATCTAAGTTATAAAGGTATAATATTTTGATGTGTGAAATCAAATTAAGTATGGAGAAGCATGCAAAACAACTCCATAGCATATGTTTAAATAAAACTATTTATTAACTTTTAGGTCAAGATAAATAAACAAAGTTTTGGTGAGGCATTGGACATGAAAGACCGATTTGGCAGTTTTTGTCTGTTTTTGGTCATTTAAGCTCGATTTTAGAGGTAAAAGATATGTGTAATTAAGCACTTATCAAGTACCCACAATTATCGTCCACAACGTACTTTTTCATAAGTCTTTCGACTTAGTGTTTCGGATGTGGAATTGAGGCAAATCAACCTTAAAGTAATTTTGTACTTTTAAATAGTCGTAGGTAACTCCAATTTTATGGACAAGCAAGCCGAGAATTTGGTCAGCGCTGAAGCATAACCTCCTTCATTAGTCGGGTTCGACCAGCGACGCGTTAAACTTCCCACACAGTTTGTCAAATTGGATGAGCCTTTCTAACTATTTAGTACGAAAATTACCAATCAACTAAACTATTGTAAATTTAACTCTTCATAAACAATTCATAATTTTTATATAGATTTAGTCCATATTATTTTTCTATTAAAAAATTACCCTTTTTGTTTAAAACAATTCACATCAATTATATAAACCAAAAAACAAGTAATTTTTAATAAAAAAAAATGACTAAAGCGGTAAACACATAATAACAAATTATATGCGTTAATTAAAACATGTAGCCACATGCATTTTTTTATACGATAAACCCTAATAATAAAATCTAGGTTTTATTATGCATATATTTAATCATGGCTCTCACTTTTTTTTAAACAAATGACCCACATGCATCGAGTTAACGATTGCGTAAGCCATAATTAAAATATACCACATAGCACAAACTTAATTTATTATTAATATTGAGGTCTTCCCCAATTCAAGATTTGTCGTACTATATTAATGGCAACATTTAAACAATACACGTAACAATTACTACATATTTCCATATGATCCATGAAAAACAAGCATGTTTGTCATGGATCCACAAAATTACTTAACAATTAATTAATGGACGTCAAGGATCGTAACCATAAACATGACATAACAATTAATCACGCAATAAACCTTTTTAAATCTAGCATGTAATCTAGGGTTTCAAAAAAAAATTCATTAACAAGAAATCGACCAACTTGGTTGATTTAGGGTAAAAAACCCTAATTTTTATAAACCCTAAACACATGTAATTAACAACAATACACTAATTGTTATAGATTTTAGGTTTCGGTAATTATTAACATGTTAAAACGGCTCGTGATGCCACTGTTGTTTTTCAGCATGCATAACAATTTATAATCTAAATCAAACATCAAAGCACGTAATAGCGGAAGCGATAATAAATCATATAATTAACATGCATAAAATTAACCGGGTTGGGTTACATACCTTTGGATTCTTGAGCACAAGAATCGTTCTTGTTTTCTTTGTTCTTGATCTAACCCTAATTAGGGTTTATGTGGATTAATGGAATTACCCCTTACCGTTTTGTAATTCAATCCAAGATACAATCAATAGTGTGATTGAATCACGTTCTTGTACACACGTACTAATACCAAGTAAACAATTTGCTAGTAATAAACACAAAACAATTTTTCTTGATACTCAAAAAATTCGATCAACCCACTAGAATGGTTTGCCGATCGGTTTTGACAAAAAAGAAGGGAGAAAAGACTTTGGGAATTGTATGTGTACAAGAGATGAGAATACAATGACCCTAGGCCCTTTATTTATAGTGTGGAAAACTTAGAGAGCAAGTTAGACAAGGATTAGGATACCCTAATCCTATAGCCGATCGGTGCTATCCTTAAGGGATTCTAGTACCATCTTTGATCTCTTTAATTCCATCTATAGTCCTTTCCTTTAATTAGTTAACTGTCGTTAGTCATTATCCATTAAATACTAACGGTCGTTATATGTTTTGTGTATTTAATAATCAAATATAACCTTTTTATAAATAATTATTAAACATTTACTCTTCATACAGAAAGTGTGCAATCCCGTGATCTCGAGCTCGATCCTAACACACATCCACTAATTTATGTCCATAAACTAACATAACGGTATATGAACAAATGGATTATTATAGCAAGAGATACATAACCATGCTACTGAGAATATTTTTAAAACTTGATCTCAGACATTTCTAGTTTTAACAACAAATTTGAGTGTTGCTAGACGTTTTCGTCGTTAGTATATGGGTTGTCTGCTACTCCAACTCCCAAGTGGGAGCTGTTGGAATATGCTAGTTGGATTAACACCTATACGACTAGAAATGTGTGAGCCTATTGGGGCACACACGTAAGACACGAAGAGTACATTTATTATGTAATTAATATATATACTTGTTATATATTTATTAATTATATAATACGTTTCACGAAATATATTTAAACGGTCGTTAGTTTTCGTTGGACGCTTAACTAATTTATATATCCGTTAAATAAAAAAAAGAGAAGGGCTTAAAATGTCGAATATGAAAACTATTGTCCTCCTCCCAAATGTGGCAGATTTTGGAGGATTCTGAAAATGGATTTGTGTGTAAATTAAAGTGATAATGATGAGTGTTTAGGATACGATGGAAGAGTTGTGATAAGCTTAAGACTTGAAGTTTATCTTCAAGGTTTTAGAGTTTATCTACAACTAGATTTGATGTTCTATATAAACACCTCATTCCTTATTCAAATCTCGTCCCACACAAATAAAAAAAAATACCATACGACTTTTATCCTTCAAAAACCAATTCGGTCTTTTTCTTTCTTCCACCAATCAAATCAAACAGTATCTCTAACCCTTAAAGGTTTTGACTTGTTTGAATTACATAGTTGGAAAACAATGATTATACATCTTTGTTATTCTTTTTTTTATCAAACGAGTATACATTTGTTATATTCACTTGATTTAAGTTCTAGCAACTAGGAACAAAACACTTGTTGTTTCGAGGTGATGTTTTCGTGAAGCAACGACTAGCATCGTGACGTGCTTGTTTGACGTATTGTGTGAGTAACCGTAGAGGTGGTATCTTAACCACTTTGTTTCATTAACATTTGATTCTTCAAGAGGTATGATATCTTAATGTATTTTTATTGTGTGTTAATCATATACACTTTACTTGATTCATATCCGTTGCGCACTCGTGGTTGTTATTGATTAACAATTATTTAAATTCCAACAATATCTGAGCGAAACGACATCATGTATATGCTAAAAGTAAGTAATGCGGATATTCGAATATGAATTTTTGTTCATTTGCATGACACGTCACTATTCTTATCCTCATATATATTTCGATTTTCTTTAAAGGTCTAGAAAAAGAGCAAAAGATAATTCTTATTCTGGGCCACTTGCAATAAAAGAACCATTACGCCATGAATCTTATCTTTGACCAGGAAGGAGAAAATGGCTCACTGCTTTTAGAGGCGCCATTTCCTGGTATTTGCCCCCGTTTTGTGTATGATAAAAAAATATATATTTTGCAAAGTCGGTGATTGTATACTTTTTAATTAAGTATTCTAAGGCTATATAAGCTGGAAATAATGATACAAAAGAAATTGATTGTGCTGCATTTTGTATTCCTTTCTAATAACAAACTGAGACAACATTTCATATTTATTTTTCTACATGCCACAGATTGATAAGATATCTACTAAAGACTTCTTGGGTTAAGTTTCATCCAAGACATACGTTGTTGTTATAAATGGTGTAAGTTGTAAAAATACACAGTTCAAAAAATTTAATAAGATATCTTAGATATACTGAAGACACTAATAAACCAAAATGGCAGTTAATAATGTGATTACGTTTTAACTATTAGCTTTACCAAAAGAAGTGGTAAAGCAAGATACCATGTAAAAGCGATCACATTTTAAGTGTCGATTCAGAGCAAACTGGCAAAGCAAGATAACACTTTTCTTTCTATTTAATTACGGACGCTCTTGCTCGAAATAAGATAAAAAGTGGACCGATAAACTTTAAAATAGAAATACGCACACATTGATCAAAACCATGGATTAAGCCCATAGAAATATAGAAAACATAGGAAACTGAACTTCAAATATAAACATGTTGATCCTGAAAGTAGTACTAGAATATATGGTTCGATAAATTAAATAATATGGTAATATCGTATTTACATATTACATAAACAAAATATCACACACTAACTAACTTCTACATCCCTACTAATCACCTAACATTCGAAATTTGAGAGCATCTTGATCCATACATATAAAATTCCTCAGATTGATTTCCTTCATCGAAGTTAAGCGAGTAACTAACAGCATCGTAACTAAATACCATAGGCTTCGACGACCCATAAATACTTTTCTTGCTTCCTTCAACCATTTTCTTCATTAGTTTCTTCCACTTGCCACCACTTTTGACTCGAGTGAAGTCCCCGTTGTCCGAGCCTGACGATGATGGTGACGAGCATTCGGATAAATTGAAGTCACTTGAAGTAGCCATATTCTTTTGCTAGTGAGAGTGTGATGAGTTTGTTAATTAAGTATATATTTTTGTTGTTGTGACAATAGGATGGAAATTTGAATGGATCAAGTGTTAGGTTTTATAGTTGGTGTATGAGGGCTATTTGGTCATTTTGTACTAGATTAAGGAGCGGGTATTTTGTGTGAAGGACGTGTAAAGATTCGTTACGATCGTCAGTTTACTATCTTTACACATGGTTTGTGGGTCTTATTATAATATACTTTAATTTGATGTTTGACTGATCTCATCATAAAACAAATAAATATTATATCGTATCGACGAATCGTTAATCAGCAATGTTTTTTCTTACATTCACGTACGTAATACAATGTGGACTAAAAAACAGCTTTATTTTTGTAGGTGCATGAAGTTGGTAAACCTTAGGTATAAATTAAGAATTGTAGTAAAGAGTATTCTCAACAAGTCAAGTTGCTAATAGCTTTTTATTATTTTAAAAAAGCTTTATTAAATGGCTTTTTGCATTGCATTAAAAGTTTTTTGAAAAGTTTTTGCTAAAAACTTGGCAAATCTCAAATCTTTTATAAAAGTCTTAGTCGTTAATTGTGTTATGCATTAAATGCATCAAGTCTTTATTAGTAGATGCTTACTTTTGATGTTTTCAGGATTTGCTATCGGAAAAAATATATATGTCGACTACATATTCACCAAAAAGTTCTATTATTAGATAAGAACAATAAGTCTATTAACATTCAAATAATAATACATTTGTAGGAAAATCAAAATACAATCTAAGAGCATCTCCAATGAGTAAAACAAAGAATGACTTTTTCCTATTTCAAAAAGCTTTTTAAAAGGGTTTTTCTCATTGCATAAAAAGTTTTTTGCATAGCTTTAAACAACAAGTCATTTATGAAAGCTATAGTCATGTGATATGTTTTGCAATAAATGCATTAAATGCAAAAAGCCATTAAGACTTTTTTGCATTGGACATGCTCTAAGTAAGAACGATATACATCAAGGAAAAGTAGTTGAAAGTTGAGCTCGATTTAAAACTGAGAAGGTAAATTGCATATGAACTTTAGTTTTTAGTATTTATTAAGTTACATTAAAATAACATTTGAATGTTAGATAATGTAAAATTATATTTTTTATAAAATTGTCAGATAGCTCCGACTTCATGCCAGCATCACTTTCGCCACTTTGATGCCAAGCTCCTTTAGTGTTGCTTCAGCAGTACCATCTATCGCTACTCATGCTGGCGGGGAGAAGACCACAAAAAAAAACTGGCAAAAAAACTCACTCTTAGTTACAACAACATCAATAGAAGGAAAGATGAGAAACCAAAGCTCATTCAGTCCTCAAAGGAAACTAGCTCCCCATTCGTACGTTGACCCTCAAGTTCAACCTTAGCCTCAAATTGAGGGAGAGCAATCTCTTAAGGGAACTGTTAAAAGGCAAAAAGCCAATGATTGGAACTCGGCCTTAAATCCTTGGAGATGAAGAGGAAACTAAAGATGACTCTGATGATGACAACAGAAATCCCAAACATAGAGCAACAACATTTGTTGAGTCATCCACTGTCAAACTTATCAAGAAACTCTTATTTACAACTGAAAAATAAGAAATTATCCTCATGAGAAGAGAAGAGCTGAAACAACAACAAGAGGAGCAGAAAAGACTAAAGGAAACTGCTAATAAATCTAAAAATCTTAAACGAAAAGTTGAACCAATCAAGAGTACCTTATCGAGTCCTACATGCAAAAGAAGGCAGGCTATGACAAATACTACAACATGGTCCTGAACATAAGAGCCCTATGGAAAGATCACCAACATGGACATCATCAGATAGAAATGTCCAGTTAGAGTGAGGATCTACAGAGAAGACTCTCATGTAGAAACAATCTATGAGTTCAAAACCACTTACCTTCATGTACAGGAATGGAAATAGCTATTGGATTTCATTATGAGGAAGAAAAGTAATGTTTGGGATTGTATTTGTAATACAATGAGAAACATGCTGAAAGAGGTAAAAGAACTGGTTGCCTCACTGAATATTCAGCCTGAAGTTCCTCTAGAAGATCGAAACCTCATCCATGAGCTGAACATGATTGCTAGGAAGACGAAGAGGGATGTTGACCAACTCCAAGAGTTTTACAGGTCAACCAAACACTACAAAGGTCAAGTTGTGTATGAGGATCATCGAGTTAAAATCATGCTGAATGAATCCATACTTTAGATGAACCTTTTCAAAACAATACAAAGATAAGACTTCTTCAGTATCAATAAATTCCCAAGCCTGGACAATGAAAGGTTTTATGGAACCCATGTTATCTTCTAAAGACTTCACCAAGGCACTGCTTAACTAACATTACAAGAACTTTCAGCCCACTTCTGGTTGCTGAAGCTGAAAGGAGAAACCATAAGAACCCACTCAAACCAAACGAAATCCTACCATTTTAAAAACTGTAAATAGTTGTAGTCATTTGATAATTTTGTGTACTTGTAATCCATGAAGGAATAGCAAATGAACTTTTATTTATTTATTTTTAATGCTTTGTTTAAATTTAACAACAGGTAAGAAGAAGTTGTTTACTCACTTACATCTGATAAATATAAGCTATTTGTATATCAAAATAGGAGAAATTGTTGGGCCATTTCAGTGTCCAAGAGTCTCTTAAAAGATTTGAACATTAAATAACCTAAGTGATGAGGTTTCATTTTATACACTTTTTCGAGGTCATTTAACCCCCAAAATCATGCAAATATGCCTAATTATTGTACTTAATCATTTTTTTATGTTTTAACATTTGGAAAGCATTTGGAAGAAAAGCACGTGACTTGGGCTCGATTTGGGAAAAAACTGGACAAGAATGTAACTTTTCAAGCTCCCGACTTCCATTCTGACGCCTTCACCAAAAGTGCTTAGAAAGTGAAGCTTTTAATCAAGTTTGTGACTTCTCAGTGCGTGGAGACGGCGTCAGGATTTGCTATTGACGTCGTCAAGAGTGAAGGGCGATGGCGTCACCACGACTTGTGACGCCATCACAATGACCGACAAAGAGAAGCCTTTAGAAGATTTGGCGGGCTGACGGCGTCAGGAAACCCTAGTGACGCCGTCAGATCCGATTTCCTATATACAGAAACCCTGTTTTTCATATTTTAGAGGTGGAAAAACGTGGAAGAAAATGAGGAACTTTAGTAGCAACCATATTGGTCAAATTTTAGGGTTCTTTAACCATTTTGTACTCATTCATACTCCTTGTTTAATTGAAGTGAAATTCTTTTACCTTTTTAATCATTTAATATGTCTATGTGTTGTTTGATTAATCGTTCTTTGCTTTCAATTAACATGCTTGGCTAAATCTATATGTGTTTGCTTATGACGCATGAGACTTAGTTGTTAATTCTCTTTTATTATTGCTTCTTGTTAGTGGTGTGCGCGTCAGGATTTAGAAAACTAGCTATGTGATGTTCATATCGTAGCATAGACGTCTAGGGAAACACGATTAGGTTAGAGGATACCTGTGATTAGATCTTCATAACTAGATCACCTTGGGGTAGATTCCGAATGAAGTATTTATTGCGCGTGAATTTACTATTAGACGTGAGTGGTGTCTGCGACCGTCTAGGTTGTCACGTAGATAGCAGACTTAACCAACTCGCTACTGAATTAGAGAATACTTACACATTACATTAACAAGGGTGACGGGCAATAAAATCAGAGAAAACAACTAGGGAGTAGTGCATGATTAGGTAAACATGTTTGTTTAACCATACGAGTTTTTCCATCAATTTACTTTTCTGCATAATTAGGAGTAGTTTAATCAACCTCCTCTTCAAACCCGAGATTTACTTGCTTTTAAAAATATAAAAATACAAAAAATAATCTTCTTACAACATTTAGACCTTAGTAAGCATACAATTCGAGCCTACCCAAACTATTCCCCTAAAGAACGATAATAACCCCGCGAGTCTTACCTATACTACACTACAATGATTAAGTACTCTGCCTAGGAGGGTTGTAAAACTTATGCGTTGCAACCCACCGCATCACTAGTATAACATAGTCTCTAAGAAATATATAGCAGAACTTCTTCCGAGTTCTTGAAAACAAGGAACCTTTTCTTCAAGGCCGATGTGGTTCAAAAACTAAAGCACAAGTTCTAAAGAAGGTGTTTAGTTAAGTGAGGTTTAATGCATGACTGAACGATGTATGATCTCCTCATAACCCAAGATACCGAGAAAAGAATCTTCAATAGGTCAAAGGCGAAAAACTTACAAAAAGGGAAAAATAAGTCTTAATTGGATTCATCAATTTTCTAAAGTTTATATAAAGGTGCAACAGTTGTCAACAATATTCCTTATAGAAGAGTATATATCACTTACATAAAGTGAAAGCATTTAATACACACCTTACCTAACCATTGGAATGCTCAACACTTGTAATATATAAACCTTTGAAAACCCTAATTATGTGTTATAAAAAAGATAGTTTTAGTGGAGTTAATGATATATTTGCAATTAATATGAAACACATTCAAGATCATTTACTCATCGAATTGAACTTAGGCCACTGAACTTTTCAGTGAGTAAGTATAAGTTCACTTAAATCGTAACTTGGGTTTTCTATTTAAGTTAGAAAACAAATTACCTTAGTTGTCATTCAACTAAAGGGATGTTTGGTATGATGAAATGGAAATCCAAGAAACTAAATGAGAAAGATATCCATTGTTTGGTACTACAAAGAATGAGAATGGATAATTAAAATAGGATTCTCTGGAAACAAAATCTATTCTTTAAAAAAAGTGGAGAATGGTGAGAATCATCAACTTGAGAATCAAAAAGTTATGGAAAAGGGGAGGGCAAATCATGTGTGTGGCACATGCTTCTCATTTTAGGGAAAAATCAAGAACCCTAACATATTTTTCACTCTAATTTTAAATTCACCACTAAAAAAAATCTGAAATTTTTTTAGATTACGTTCATACGCCGTTTCAATTCAATGGATTTTTGCTTCAATCTTGTACCCGCGTCCAATGATATCAAGAGCAAACCATTTGAATTAAAAAAAATAGGAACGTTATATTCGATAAAAAAATTCCAACCCATGCTTGTGGTTTACAATTAAAAAAGATAGAAATGTGATAGCAATCAATAAATTACTCCGTATTTGTTTGTTTCATGTAATTTTGCTTGTGGTTTTCATATAATTTTATTTATTTTTGTTTCAAACAAGAAATTATTTTATGTCTTGTATTTTGACCTTGTCATTCTTTATTGATATCAAACATTGGAATACATTTTCTTTCTATCAGACCATTCTCTTTGTCACTCATTCCATTCTCATTTATGCTTCCATTCTATATCATTCACTCGTACCAAACATCCCCTAAGATCATTATTCCGCAAACAATTTTTGTCAAATTATTTGATTTATTTATAATAAGAATTTTAAACATTGAAAAAACCCATTGTGTAAATCTTGTTAAGCTTTTTTTCTTCTTATTTGTAAAACCGTATTAAACACATCAGTCAACATGAATAGTGATTCTATAACTTAATTATCATGTTATTATATGTGAACCCAAAATTCCAGGATTTCTTTTTTGCTTAAAAACTTAAATAATTTACTTTGAACACGTACGTACTTGCTTTTGAACGAATCCCGACTTTAGACGAAGTTTAGTCTACATGAATTTAGTACATTATCATACTCATGAACATATGTTACAAGTCACATGCATTCAATTTTATAGCTTTTACATAAGTCATTTAAACTTGCATGATTTTGCATGCATGCATACACAATTTACTCAACACTTCATCACCTTTTATATACTTATATAACTACACCTTATACTTTCAAAAACTACACAAATCCCCCCTATAACTTCTAAAAATCATCCCACATATAAGGTAATACAACAAATTTGTTTTCAAAGTTATAAACACAATACCTTCATTATAGTTTAACATCACATGTGTATAGTGTTATGGACACTATTTCTCAAACCCCTCCCCCTCCTTTTCCTCCCTTAGGACTACCACCATAAGCCATCCCCTTCCCAAAATAAGTTTGCCTAATTTTTTTATACATAAGCATGTGATATTTGTATGACCATTCAACCTTTCCTAGCTAGTTTCTTATATATACTTAACACCTAACTCTTTCTCATTTCACCACAATTCAAACACACATGTCTCTATGTTTCTATCTATATTTTCTGCAAGAGCATGGTAAGAATAAGGGTTTGCAAGATTTTCTTGTTAAGGGTTACATAAGCTAGGGTTTTGGAAGAGCAAACTAGGGTTTTATAAAGTGTTCTTGGGTAATTTGTGCACTTTTAATCATCCAAATCATCACCATCTCTTTGTAATCATCTCATAATATTTATTTTCATTCATTATAATCATTTCATGCTTATTTTCATATCACCACTATATACTTGTTATGTAAAACCTTGAATTAAACTTGTTTATGAAAACCTTAATTTGAGCAGGCATTTATATCAACTTGTATACATGAAAACACCACTTTAAAGAATACTTATGGCACATTTCTTGATCTCACAACTTAATACTATGTCTTAGTTAGTTTCATTATGAATTTCATAAATTTAGGAAATTTATTTCTATTTTTAGAATTTTGTGCAAGACAAAGTGTCCAAATCTACACACTAAACTTTACACGAGCTTTTGAGCACCTTAAAAGTAGTTTGGCATTTTGAGCCTTTAAATTTTTTGTAGCTAAGACTTTAACTTAAAGTCAACAAGTTGAATTAACCCTAGAGGATAAATATTGAGTGAGTTATGGCCTAAACAAAACCGATAAAATATTTTGTCCCAAAAACAATTTGACCTTCGTGTCTTCTAAAGCACATATGGACCTTTAAACTTTGATTCATGTTTTAAGGCTTACATTTTTGAAAAGAAAACTCAAAAACCTTGTTTCAGTAGTAAATAAAAGAGTTATGAACCCGAGAAGTTGGAAGTATTTTCTACCCAGAAAACCTGATTGTATTTTCTAAGTTTAATTAACTAGTAAGCTTGATTTAAATCACACTTTTGAACTTAGTAAACCTTAAACAGAATATGGATGATAAAAATATTTATAAAACTCATGTGCATTTAGTTCACTTCATGTTGTAAACCTAAAGCGCCTTATAATTTAATTAGGTTGTGGTTAAGATACTTGTTACTTTGAACTCGTACAACTTCGGATTTACTTATTGACTTAAGGTGAGTTTCATAGCCTCACTTTTACTTGTTTTGAACTACAATTTCACTTGTTTTGAAATACTTAAGGTGATAATACATTGCTCGTTTTTACTTATGGACACAAGTACTTTAAACTTTTACTGATGGCCTAAGTACCCGTTATACCATTGGCCCCACCACTATCATTAACCGTTAATTACTTTGTGTAAGCGCGAATGCTGTGAATAGATCTATTTGGATTGAACTCCCCGTCCGAGTGTTGGTAGCTCTCACTGGATAATTGATTGGTCTATAAAGACGTTTTTCATTTGAGGAACTTTGGGTGTTCTTGGGATAGACACCTAGAGGGGCAACAACATGTAAACTTAAGGCTTTGGTGTCATGAGCTTAGTGCAATAGTAATACTTTTTGTGTGACATTGTATTTGTTATCATGGTCACATACACTTGAAAACCTTGTGGTCCACACTGAAATTTTACTTAAACTTATAAACCCACCAACTTTATGTTGACGTTTTAGTATTTATTTCTTAGGTTCTTATTTACTTGCATGGTTAGCACTTGGAGCATCCCACTGAGTCTTTTGCGGTCTCATCATCATGAAGATTTTATGCATTATTTTAACGTTCGATGTGAACCTAAAACTTCTTTTAATTGTATTGTGCATTATTAATACTTGTTTTTGTTAAACTTCATTTATCGAACTTGAATTTTCCAAACGACTCATATAGATGTCGTTCGATATAACTTGTGAAATTGTTCTATAAAGTCATGCTCCCAGTTACCCTTCCGCTATGATATTTTAGGGGTGTGACATTATCACTCTCACGCAAACATAAACTAGTATTTTAAATGTTTTAAACCTCTTATGAATTATTTAATGTTTTAATTTTAACGTGTGTTTAAAAAATAAAAAATAAAAATATTGAACCTCGTACCTCAAAGAAACTTATAATATTATAGTGAAAGCAGGGACGGACCCACATAGGTGCCGGGTGTGGCACGGGCTACACCGATTTTATATGACGCGATGCAAAAAATTCAAATTTGACGTTTTTTTAGCATTTGCAACCCCCCAAAAATTTTGTGCTGCCTTTGTTTCTTATGGTCTAACTTTAATTGACCCATATTTTCTTTGTGCAATACCCATTTGAAAATCCTGGATTCGTCCATGAGTGAAAGACGTTTTCTGGTTGTGTATTATAGCTATGTTGTAGCCAAACGCTGATATGACCAGTGTATAGCATTGTATACCTCACTCTCAATTTGCTTCTATATCTTTCTACACTCTTCTATAACGATGCAATTTTCTTTCTGAACGATTCGCCAAACACCTAGAATACAAAACAGTATAAAAGCCTCAAAGAAAACCAACTTTCGATGCTCTACAAATCTTTGTTTCTTAAAGGTGTATCTTTACAGGACCACACAGAAAAGTTAAAAAGAGATCCATTTATCCTTTGTTTGATTCTTAATGGCTAGCTAGCTGCACGTTGTGGGATCAACAAATTTTGGACATGGATGTGCATGTATGGTGTAAACTTGTTTGTTGTTTAAAAGGGTAATTGCATAAAGAAATGATGTTCTACTTAGAGCAATCGGTACAGCTGAGCCATAGGCTCGGGCCATACTAACAGCTCAAAAAATTGTTGCGCCAACCATACCGTATGTGGCGCCATAGCTACCAGCCGGCGCCATAGCCCATTTCCTTTTCTTTTTTTTTTTAATTTCTAGCCGTTTGCAACGGGTATATCACCATTTTTTTTGAATTTTCTAGCCGTTGGAGGCATCATAACACCCTTTTTTTACCCCTTAAAAATCCTATAAATACTTCCTTATTCCTCTATATTTTACACACTCCTTCAATATATTTTATAACACAATATTCTCTACTTTTTATATTTTTTCTCTTCCAAAATGAATCCCACCTGAGACCGAAAAAATAAACCCGCACAAAATAATATGAAAAAAAAAATTTCTCGACACAAAATAAGAATAAAAATACAAAAGTACTGATTTACTCAGATAAAAAAATACCCACGACAATAGGCCCAACATATTAGCCCATATAAAAAAATAAACTATTAAACATGAGACCGAAAAAATAAACCCGCACAAAATAAATAAAAAATAAAAATAACGCCCCGCCGCAACGCGCGCCAAAAATACCCGCGACATGAGGCCCAACACATAAGGCTATATAAAAAAACAAACTATTAAATATGAGACCGAAAAAATAAATAAAAAAAATAAAAAATTATATGTGTGGAATAAAACTATGTCGTTTTGACATAGTTTTGCTACAATGTTGCTACAGTGCTCGGCCCATTGGGCTCCCACTTTAGGCCGGCCCATTTAACTTTTTTTTTTCCATTAATTAGCCATGAGGCCCAACACCTAAGCCAATATAAAAAAAAAACTATTGCACAAAATAATATAAAATTTTTGCCCATCTGACTTTTTTTCCCCTTTAATTAGCCAACTTTAAAAAAAATATGCTCGACACAAAATATGAAAAAAAAATTACAAAAATACTTATTTATTCAAATAAAAAAATATCCACGACATGAGGCCCAACACCTAAGCCCATATAAAAAGAAAAAAAAAACTATTGCACAAAATAATATAAATTTTTTTTTTCTCGGCAACAAATAAGAAGAAAATTACAAAATTATTAATTTATTCACATCAAAAAATACACACGACATGACGTCCAACACATAAGCCCATATAAAAAAAACTATTAAACATGAGACAGGAAAAATAAACCCGCACAAAATACAAAATACAAATACAAAAAAAATTAACGCCCAACATCAACGCGCGGGCAATCATGCTTAACACATATTTACCCAAATCTCATAAAACAACCAAAAAACGCCAAACGTTTAAATATGAGGCCCAACACATAAGCCCATATAAAAAAAACAAACTATTAAACATGAGACCGAAAAAATAAACCAAAAAAAAATATATATATATATATATATATTTTCAATAATTAGAAAGAAAGTATGTATATAAATCATGAAATATTTCATATATTAAGCCTAAAGACTATTTATTAACAAATATAACATGTAAAATTAAAATTACCTAGCAAATATATACAATTAACACGTTTTATTTATAAAAAAATACGAAAAAACCGAAACCCGGCCGGGTCTCATGACCCGGGTTGACCCGGGTCACTCCAAACCCGGTCAAACCCGGCGGGTCAAACCGGGTTTCGAAAATATGAAACCCGGTTTAGTTTGACCCGTTTTTTCGGCCGGAACCGGTTGAACCGGCCGGGTCGAACCGGGTTTCAAAACACTGATTATAACACCACATTTAGCACACACAAATAGTATCATATACATTTATGATTTAACACCACATTTTTGGATTGTGTGATAGTTGGTTCTAGTTATCCATATTCTAGGCTCGGGCCATACTAACAGCTCAAAAAATTGTTGCGCCAACCATACCGTATGTGGCGCCATAGCTACCAGCCGGCGCCATAGCCCATTTCCTTTTCTTTTTTTTTTAATTTCTAGCCGTTTGCAACCGGGTATATCACCATTTTTTTTATTGAAAAAATTTTCTAGCCGTTGGAGGCATCATAACACGCCTTTTTTTACCCCTTAAAAATCCTATAAATACTTCTTATTCCCTCCATATTTGTTACAACACTCGCTTCCAATTATAATTAAGTAGTAAACATGCATAAATGTCCTTAAATTTTTGTCATATTGAAGTTTGTCCGACCCCAACGGTCGAAAGTGCAGAGTATCGTCATGTGGGAAACCTTTGTGCAAGTAATCGTCCCTAGCAGGGACGAACATTGCCATCAAAGGTTTTCCCACAAGGACGATCCTTGCACTTTCGTAACGTTTGGGGCCCTTAAAAATCTATAAATACCTCCTTATTCCTCCATATTTTACACACTCCTTCAATATATTTTATAACACAATATTCTTTACTTTTTATATTTTTTTTCTCTTCCAAAATGAATCCCAACTATCCTTGGATAACTAATATGCTCAACGACCCTTCAAACCAAATTTCGAGCTCTTCTTCGGCTAATCCAAACCCGAACCCGAACCCCAACCTCAACCCCAACTTTTCCAACTTTAACCCGTTTAATCCCGATCACCAATTGCTCTTTCAACAATTCCAACTTCAACAACAAATGTCGCATACCAATCTTTCTCAACAACAAACCGCTAGTTCCCAACAACCATCTTAAGAAATTCAAGAAGAAGAAGACGAGACGGAATCAGTCCCAACTTCGACGTCTAAGAAACCCGGTTCACGTGGGAAACGTGTCAAGACAATTGCTAAAAAAACGTTAACTCGGAACCGCAACCCGAAACCGTCCGAGTTCAAAAATTTTGGAGCCAAGAAGAAGAGTTGCTTTTGGCCGAATGTTTCATTCAAATATCCGAGGATCCAAGAGTTGGTTCGGATCAAAAGAATGATACGTTTTGGTACAAAATTCGCTATGCATATAATGAGCAAGCCGCGAAAAAGGGCTTTACGATTCGTACCAAGAACATGTTGACGGGAAAGTGGACTCTTATGAATCGGGATGTTGGCAAGTTTAATTCGTTGTATAATGAAACGAAGGCTATGAGTGGGGAGAACGATGAAAATTTGATGACTCGTATCGAAATGTTGTATCGAACACACCAAAAATCAGATTTTAAGCACAAAAGTGCTTGGAACTTTTTGAAAGGCAAGCACAAGTGGAACAATCCCGAATCCACAAATGGAAGACGAAACCGGAATCGGGTTACCAACACCAACGAGGAACCCGAGCTCTTTGGAGACGACGCGTTACCTCGTCCACCCGGCATGCATAGGATTGCTAAGAGTCAACGTTCTTCAAACTCTACTGCTAGTTCCGGGTCAAACCCGGCAATGTTTCAAGAAATGATGCAACAACAACTCGAGATAGAGCGGAAGGAAAAAATGGAGCGTATTGACCGCGAGGTGAACTCTCGAGTCGCGTAAAACGATTCTAAAAGGGTGGCCGGGGATTTGAAAGTCTTACAAATCTCGACGGACGGGATGGATTCGATTGACGCGGCTATTGTCAACGCACAAAAAGCTCGAATCCGTGCTTTATATCATCCGAATAACTAATTTAGTTTATGTATTGTTTTTAGTAATTTTTTTCATATTTTTTTTAAGAATGTAATGTTTTAATTAAGTTTAATGAAGTTTTATTTAAGTTTAATTAAGCGTATTTGTTATGTATTTAAAAAAAAAGTGCTATGGCTTAAGCCAACGAGGGAGGCACCTGAATGTGGTGTCATAGCAATTCTGGTGCCATAGCACTTTTGCTGATGTGACAACACTTTTTGGTGTTATGGCTTGAGCCATGACACCACTGTACCTAGTGCTCAATGGTACATATAGTATGACCAAAGATCTGAGATTTTGTATTTTTTGAGTTGAACATGTAAGCTAATTTTCTACTTTAATAAACATTTCAAAATAAGATCTTTAAACTAATAATTTGAATGAAACATAAGCCATAAGATTAAGTATATATGTTCTATTTAAATACGGAGTAAACTTTAACATACACGCTTTAATTTTCTTGATACAAGTGATCAACCGTTAATATTGCTCAAGTTCTCTTTATCATTACACAGCAATACTCTTTTCTTTTTTTAACGGCTGAGTTAGTACAAATATTGTTAGTAGGAGCCCACTCCCATTCGTCTATAGGAGGAAACCACAATAGGGAGACTCGAACTTAAGAAATCTCGCACGAGGAAGAGCCCCCTGACCAACTCTGCTAGACAGACGTCGGCACACAGCAATACTCTTATCTTATTCAATTCGGGATATTTCTAACAAAGAAATTCAACAAAGCAAAAAGGGTTTTGTTTCTACCTATATTGTCTACATGCACACAATGTTGCAAAGGAAACTTCAAGTTACACTTTAAATCTACATCATAGTCTGGTCTTGCCGTCTTGATACAAAATGATAAAATGTTTGCTATATACGCATCATGTCTCTTATCTTATTAGACTTTAATTTCTTTTAAAAAAGAACTTATAAGCAAAAAAATCTTTGCCTTGTTCTTTTAGGATCGTTGTTTTCTTATCATGCATCAATTTGCAAACAGGAAAAGTTGCGAAGGAGCCCACGAGGTTCATCGTCGTCAACTCGGTCTTTATATCTTAATTACAATCAAGTGATCATAGATTAAACAAGTTGTATTGATGGCTGATGTGTTATCTTTGATCTTTCTTAACATAAAAGTGATCCGGCTTAGGTATAATTATCATAAACTATATTTTGATGCAATAAACTGTAACTTTTCTGAATATAAAAAAGTTAAAGCGTAACATATCAAATGATTTGAATTTGTATAATATTGTTTTGAGTTTGATATTCTTGTATTTAATAATGCTTCACTTGCTTTTCAAGAAACTCAACCTCTTGCTCTCAAAGTCGACCACCTCTTGCTTTCCCAGAAAATCGACGTCTTTGTTGCTTTTGGAAAAAATCTTCATGCTCTTTTACGTTGATATTTGTATTACATAAGATTTCGACACGCAATAATTTGCCGAAAGTGTGCTCGCGACACTTGATATTGTTTTATTAAAAGCATTTTATATCCGTTAATTTCTTAGAAATGCATTTCTTGCATCTTATCTTTAATACTTTCTGGTACTCCATACACGTACATATACATAAATCATGCTTTTATATATAAAACATGCAAAAAAGAAAATAAATCAAAACTTGAGAGTAACTCGATCTAAACTTGGTTTGATGTATTTTGAACTTAATAGTTGTCTTAATATATTTCTAAACATTTTTCCAAACGTACTCCACCTAAATCAACTCGTTTCAAAGTACTGATCGCTCGAATACCACCCAACAAGTTTTACAACTACGTTATGTTGGACATTTCGACTTACTACATACTGACATACATGATACATCTATAAAGAAATTCCATGTTACGCTTATTCATATTGTCACCAACCCAATCTATACCTAACAATCACTACAAGAAATAGGAGAACAGGTGACGGTCTTTTCCCCGGCGACATTTATCGCTGGGGAATATGCACTAAACAACAAAAATTTGTCCTACATGGCACCAATTCTCGTAGACTTTTTAGTCAAAGAAATCGAATGTTTTCCCCGGTGATATGTCGCCGGGGAATATGTCGTTAAATTTTGACCAAAAAATAATTAGTGTTAATTACGTTTGAGGTGACGTGGACACTATTTTCCCCAGCGACATGTCGCTGGGGATAATAGGTTAATTAAAAAAAATAATTAGTGTCAATTGGTTTGGGCTTTTATATCACGAAATTGGGCTTCTGGTTTTTTTGGACATATTCCCCGGCGACATGTCGCCGGGGATAGCGTTTGACTTTGTTGACTTTCAACTAAACTACGTTTTTTAGGTTCGTTTCGGTCCGATATTCCGTATATTTTAACAAAAAATATAGATACGTTTTTAAGGTGTGTTAATGTTTGTACCATTGGCATGTCGAGGTGATATCGTTATACATAAACACATTCATATCATAAAAGTTTAAACAAAATCTTCACATACAATAAAACATACGAATTACATTGCAAATGACAAACTACTCCAACCATTGTTGCCTTGAGTACACTTATCTTTCCACGCAAGTGCTTGCAGTTTGAGCACTCTCCATTTCTTGAAGATCCTATAGAATAGTTTGTAGGTGTTGAAGGTCCTGAAGAATAACTTGGAGGTGTTGAATGTCCTGCAGAGTAACTTGGAGTCGATGGAGCTCCATGAGAACTCATCAATTCACGAAGTCGGGTCTCTTTCCATAAAAAAAATCAACATCCAAAATGTTTCGGGGGCTGTTAAATAGTAAAGAAATCAATTCTTTTAACAAATAACCAGAATATTTATATATTACACAAATAAAAAACATGTGATTGTTCACCTTTGATTTTGGACATGCATAGTATAGTTTACCGTAACTCTCAGGTTTATACGATTGTCGGAGAACTACATCTCCTTCTGCACACCTACACGCAAAAGCTTCATGTGGCACCATCTTCACCATCTTTTTGTGGTTGTGATGGTAAGAGTGTGTGATATGTTTGTGGTTGTGATAGTATCTGCTTTTATGGTATAAAAGAGTTTTTGGCGGGAGTATTTGGCGGGAGTTTTTGGCGGGAGTTTTTGGCGGGAGTATTTGGTGGGAGCATCTCGACTTATCTGTTGAACGTCTAATGTATAACCATAACATATCGACTCGTCCGTTAAACCTCTAATGTATAACCATAACATATCGACTCATCCGTTGAACCCCTAATGTATAACCATAACATATCGACTCATTAGTTGAACCTCTAATGTATAACCATAACATATCGACATGTCAATGAACACACCTTAAAAATGTAGATAAATGTCAATGGTGTTGACATACACATTTTTATTCAAGACATAAGTCTTCACATAAACCATTTATTACAATGCATTCAACACAAATGCCCATGGTGCAAACATGAACACACCTTAAAAACGTAGATACACACACATACACTTAATGTGTTGACACACCTTAAAAATGTAGATAAACACATATACACTTAATGTTTTGACATATACATTTTTATTTAAAGGGCACATTCCCCTTCAACTTTTCAATGAAAAGCATCTTCTCATCAGCCCTCTCCTCTACCAGGAGAAGCTTTAAGTTCTTGAGTAAACAATTGATATTCTTCTATGACAGCACGTAACTTCACACTCACATTATTGATCATGCGTGCCAGCCTAAGGTCAGCTTCCTTGGCCCTCCAGAAATACAAACTCAAAACATCTGACCAAGCAGTTGACTAGGCCGAAGCTTGCAACTCCATAATCCTTCTCAAGTTCCACATTGTTTGTTGTATTTTGGTTCTATGCATATGAATACAACTCACAACCCTTATATACACAACATTCCACTAAGAAAACAAGTTGAAATACACCCCACTTTGAAAGCCACTTACCCACCCTTTAAATATGAGCCACTATCCTACAACACAATCAATTGTGTAGACAACTATTTACACAATATGAAGATATAAAATATTCAATTGTGTAACATGTCTTGTATCCCACAACACAATCAATTGTGCAGACAACTATTTACACAGTATGAAGATATAAAAATATTTAATTGTGTAACATGTCTTGTATCCCACAACACAATCAATTGTGCAGACAACTATTTAGAATGCATACGAGTATTAGAATACTTGAATAGACCATGGATTTTGGTTTAGAATGCTACAAGATTATTCAATTGAACGTCTAATGTATAACCATACAATAAATATCGACTCATCCGTTGAACCTCTAATGTATAACCAAAACATATCGACTCATCCGTTGAACCTCTATTGTATAACCATAACATATCGACTCATCCGTTAAACCTCTAATATATAACCAATACATATCGACTCATCTGTTAAACCTTTAATGTACAACCATAACATATTGACTCATCTGTTGAACGTCTAATGTATAACCAAAACATATCGACTCATCCATTAAACCTCTAGTGTACAACCATAACATATCGACTCATCCGTTGAACGTCTAATGTATAACCATAACATATCGACTCATCCGTTGAACCTCTAATGTATAACCAAAACATATCGACTCATCCATTAAACCTCTAATGTACAACCATAACATCTCGACTCATCCGTTGAACCTCTAATGTATAACCATAACATATCGACTCATCTGTTGAACCTCTAATGTACAACCATAACATATCGACTTATCCGTTGAACGTCCAATGTACAACCATAACATATCGACTCATCCGTTGAACGCATAATGTATAACCATAGCATATCGACTCGATCGGAATGAACCGAGAAACCAAACCGACCAGACCGAATGAGTCGACCGGAATGAACCGAGAAACCAAACCGAGAAACCAAATCATTATATAAACAATAATAAAAAACTTGTAATTATTTATAAAATATATAATTATAAAAAACTTATAAGTATTTATAATAAAAATACTTTGTTTTTTAAATATTTATAAATGAAAAGAATTTTTAATTAAAGGTTTTCCCCGGCGACATGTCGTCGGGGAATCATTTTAATAATTCCCCTCCAAAGTTTCGTAAAGGGCCCCACAAATTTTCATTATCGCCCCATAAGGACTAAACGACAAAGTTGAGACTAACCATAGCATATCTACTCGATCGGAATGAACCGAAAAACCAAACCGACCGGACCGGATGAGTCGACCGGAATGAACCGAGAAACCAAACCGACCGGACCGATTAGTATTTATATAATTTTATATTTTATAATAATTATATATTTTATAAAAAATCATTATATAAACAATAATAAAAAACTTTTAATTATTATTTATAAAATATATTTTATAAATAATAACTTATAAGTATTTTTATAAATTATTATTTATAAAATATATAATTATAAAACATATTTTATAAAATATATAATTATAAAACATATTTTACAAAAAATAATTATTAAAAAACAAGTAAGATTCCCCGGCGACATGTCGTCGGGGATAATTAATTAAACATCCCTCCAAAATTTTCATTAACGCGCCATTTTGCGCTAAACGGCAAACTGGAAGTTTCCCCAGCGACATGTCGCCGGGGATTATTAATATTATTTTTTATATTGTCAAGATACTTAGCGCTAAACGACAAACTGAAAGTTTCCCCGGCGACATGTCGCCGTGGATTATTTATATTATTTTTTATATTGTCAAGATACTTAGTACTAAACGACAAAAATGGTAGTTTCCCTGGCGACATGTCGCCGGGGATTGTCGCCGGGAATATTTTTTAATAATAAAGGCAGATTTCTGGCATTCATTCTATTACCATAAACAAAAACATAAACTTTAAACTCCTTGGTGGATTTTTGCGCACCTCACCTCCCACAAATCATTCGAGCACCTCCATCACTACCTCCACCACTACCACATAACCCACCACCACCGGTTGTCACACATGAGCACACGAGCACCTCCTCCTCCTCCTCTAAACCATATTTCTTTCCCTAACCCTCTAAATGATAATTCTTTTTGTTCTTTTTCTAACCCTCTAAAGAGTTGCAGCCGAGACCAAGTGATACACGGGTTAAAGGGTTTGATTTTAGTTTTTTTTCTTTTTAATTATGTTAATAAGTTGCGGTTTGAATTTAGATTATGTTTCTAATTATGTTAAAGAGGTATAATTATGTTAATAAGCTGTGATTGATGGTGTTAAAAAAAATTGCAGCCGCCGTAGCAGCCGTAGCACCCGTAGCAGCCGAGACACAGCCGAAGGTACATATTTTCTTTTTTTTCCTTTTGGTATCCCCGGCGACATGTCGTCGGGGAACGTGTATAGTTATTAAACTAACTTATGGTGTTTATAAGGAAATCCAAACAACCCTTGACACTGTAAAACGCAAATCCAAACACTCCTTGACATTGTAAAACGCAAATCCAAACACTCCTTGACATTGTAAAACGCAAACCAAACACTCCTTATGTTGATAATTTGATATAATTTGATGTTTGTTCCTTCATTAAATGTATATGTGTTTAGGATTTTAGGATTTTAGTGATTAATTTTGGAAAATCCCCGTCTGAATTTAATCATCCTATAGAAAACCCGTCTGAAATTAATTTATTAGAAATTAATTTCGGAAAGTCCCCAGTTTGGGACTGCTTTTTGAATGTTTTGTCTTTTTGGATTGAATGCCCATAACCGATTTACTATTTAAGATTGGATTTTCGATCGTGTTTTTCCCTTACTCCTACGAATATGGGCTTTAAACACATATTGGGAGTTTGAGGGGAAATGCTGCCGAAATTATCCTCAAATTGTAATCGGTTATACGCATTCTTATATATAGAGACGATCATTCAAAGAGTGGATTAGGATTGCCTTCCATAGTTGCACTAGGTGAACAAAACATCTCGTATTCCTCATTTGAATGTGTTTAATTAAGTTGCATATAATAACTAAATGTATCGATAAAACGTAGTTATATCGGTCTTGAAAAATTCGTCGATCATTGCAAGCCGTTAGTAAATAGTTCCGGGAAAATAAGATGTCCATGCAAGTCTTGTCGAACAATATTGTGGGTATCCATCAAACACCTTTCAGACCACATTATGAGACATGGGTTTGACATAGGTTATAAAACATGGGTTCACCACGGTGAACCGGCTCTTCCTCCGCCACCGCCAGTAATAGATAACACAAGACAACCTCAGATGAGTGACATGACAGCGTTACTTAATGATCTTAGCTATATTGTTCCAAATAGTGAACACAATGAGCCAACTCAAGGAGATATTGGTGAGACAAGTAACGAACCGACTCAAGCTACACGTAACGAGTTTTAAGAGTTATATGCTAGTGCCAACGAGGAGCTGTACCCCGGTTGTGATTATGTGACTCGATTAAACTTTATACAAAGTTTACCTATTTTAAGGTTAAAGGTAAATTGACTGATTCTATATTCAATGAAATGTTGGAGTTTTTCCAAAATGTATTTCCCATCAGTAAAGGATACAAGGTCCCACCATCATACTATGCAATAAAGAAGACATTTAAAACGACCGGGTTAGGGTACGAGTCGATACATGCTTGTGAACACGATTGCTGCTTATTTCGGGGAAAAGAAAACAAAGATTTGGATTTCTGTCCGGTGTGTAATACGAGTAGATGGAAAGACAGTAACACACCGGGGAAGAAAGTTCCTAAGAAGGTGTTGCGTTACTTTCCGATCATTCCTAGACTACAACGTTTGTACAAGTCTAGTCACACTGCAAAGGAAATGATTTGGCATGCTACTGGAAAGTGTACGGAGCCCGGTAAGATGCAACACCCGGTTGATGGTAGAGCATGGAAGAAATTTGACACCATGTATCCGGATTTTGCAAAAGAACCAAGAAATGTTCGACTAGGGTTGGCTGCTGATGGTTTCAATCCGTTCGGCAACCTTAGTCAGGCTTACAACATGTGGCCGGTGATATTGACGACATACAATCTGCCTCCGTGGTTATGTATGAAAGAGAGTTCTTTTATGCTGACGTTGTTAATTCCTGGCCCTAAATCCCCGGGCAAGGACATTGATGTTTACTTGAGGCCTTTAATTGAGGACCTAAAGGTTTTATAGGACCGGAAAGGTGTCAAGACTATAGACGTTGCTTCAGGCCAGAAGTTCAATGTGAGAGCGATGGTTTTATGGGCCATCAATGATTTTCCTGCTCAAAGTAGTTTGTCTAGGTGGAGTGGGCAAGATTACAAGGCATACCCTACATGTAATAAAGACACTTCATATGTTCGTGTGTTAAGCAAAACAGCTTATTTTGGCCACAGAAGATTCTTAAAGAAGCCCCATAAATGGAGGAGTTCACGTGAATTCAATGGCCAAACCGATAACATAGATCCTCCTAAAGAATTTGGCTGGGATAAAATCCTGGCTCAGCTTGATAGATTGCCAACGCGTCTGACGGGTAAACATCCGAGTTTTGGGGGTGTGAAGATAAAACGCAATGTTCTTGTCGAGCTTAACTGGACTAAACGGTCTATTTTTTACGAGCTTGAGTATTGGTCTTTTATTACACTAAGACACAATTTAGACATCATGCATATCGAAAAAAATGTGTTGGAGGCCATCTTGAACACTTTGTTAATGAATGACAAATCTAAAGACACCGCCAAGGCAAGACAAGACTTGCAAAGGTTGGGCATTCGAAGTGGCTTGTGGCTCGGCCAAACCAAAAACGGGAAGTGCTTGAAGCCTCAGGCTGCGTATTCTTTCACACCAGAGAACCGAAAAAAGTTTTGTCAGTTCATCAAAGGAGTTAAACTACCAGATGGGTTCGGATCATGCTTCAAGCACAAAGTGACCGATAATGATACCAATATAACGGGCCTGAAGTCTCATGACTGTCATATAATGATGCAACGTTTACTTCCTTACGGACTTCAAAATTACTTGCCCGATGAGGTTGCAAAACCAATAATCGAGCTATGTTCCTTGTTTAAGCAAATCTGCTCTACAACTTTGATGGAGGATGACATGTTGAAAGCTCAGATCAAGGTGGTCGATATTCTGTGCGATCTTGAGATCATATATCCTCCTGCTCTCTTTGACATTATGATTCACTTGGTTATCCATTTACCTCTAGAGGCTCTTGAAGGCGGGCCTATTCGCCCCCGGTGGATGTTTCCATTTGAAAGATACATGAAGAAGCTAAAAGGTTATGTACGAAATAAAGCTAAGCCAGAAGGTTCGATTGCGGAGGGTTATGTTGCAGAAGAAGCATTGACTTTCAGTTCTCATTATTTTCGGGATGTTACCACGAAATTTAATCGTCCTGACCGTAATGTGGATCCCCCTCCCCCAACGTGTCAGTTTCAGGTGTTCCGATCGGTATGTAAATCGATTGGTTTACGGTCGGTTATTCGGTTTGATGCCCAAGAGTTGAAGAAAGTGAAATGGTATGTACTTCACAACAGTCCTGAGATCGACACGTACCGGTCCCAGTTCAAGAGGTACGCGTTTTTTTATTTTGAAACTTCTTTTTCTTAACTTATCATTTCGACGACTTATTCTAATACCATGAACGTTTTTCAGTTTATTTCCTAACAAAGACATGAAAGAAGAATTCCCCGAGTGGTTTGGGTCGCAGGTAAACTTAGACTTATTTTGTGTACTTAACTATAACAATATCATATTTTGTGTTCTCTATCTAATCCTATCTTCTTCATAGATCCGCCAACGTCACGTAGATAATGACAAAGACCCTGAGGTTAGCACAACCAGCGAGTTATTCGCTTTGGCTTGTGGACCAACATGGACTCCAATCTCAATAAACTCTTGCGTAGTCAACGATGTGAGGTATGTCGTGCACAGCCGCGATGAACGTCGCATAACTCAAAACAGCGGCATTTGTTCGCCTGGCCCTGACGAAGAAATGTATTATGGTCAGCTTCAAAAAATCCTTGAGTTTAAGTATTTGTTGTTCAAAGTTATGAGTTAAGTGGTTCGACACTCACAACCAAGGATGTAAAGTCAAACGTCTTGTCCTTAGAAACAACATGACACAAATCGACACAAGAGGTGAGGCGTTTAAAGATGATCAATACATTCTCGTAACACAAGTCAAACAAGTCTTCTACCTTAAAGATAAGGCCAAACCCCACTAGAAGGTCGTCGAACATGTTAATCATAAAAAGTTTTCTGACGGGGGTGTTATCGTGGTAGAGGACGATCCTGATATTATACATTTCGACAACTCATCTGATCTCCCACTTTCTACTAGTTTGAATGACTTGGATAATGCGACCTTGCATATAGATGGTCAATCAACGGAGGTTGACGCACCGCCAGATATCATTGATGTTGTTGACCAAGACGATGATATTACTGATGATGAAGACGCCCTTCCTCATGATTTAGCAGATTCTGATGATGAAGACCTCATCAATGTTGATGATGATGGTGTTGACAAAGTTTATTCTAGTGAAGAAGAAGATTGATCTTGAGTTGTAACTTGCAAAAGACACTTATATATTTGAATGAATGAATGAAATTGTTGTGGATTGTTTAAATGTGTATGTTTATTTGGATATGTATGTATTTGGATGTGTGCATGCTTATATTATTTTGTTCATGAATTTTTATATGTTATGTTTAAATATGTATATTTATTTGTATATGTATGTATTTGGATTTGTGCATGCTTATATTATTTTGTTCATGAATTTCTATATGTTATGCTAATTGTACTTGTACAGATGTCAGCAGATGTTGCCCGGTCCCACGGCGGTGACGGTGGCGGTGAGGATCGTCCCCCTCCACACCATGTACCCAGCGGTTGCATGGGTTGCTTTGCTAACCGAGGTAAGAATTTCTGGATTATTGTAATACAAGCATAAATTTGATACATATATTGAACTTGCTTGCCTTGAATTTTTATGACTTTATCACTCACTTGATTTTGCAGGCAAAGGCAAACGAAAGCCCAATTTGGGCGGCAGGGCAGCGGGCAGGCTGAATACCCGTGACAAGACCCGGAACCTCTCCTTAAAGGAAGTCACGGATAAGAAAGGCCCCGTCCCGATCCGGTTTGAGCTGCGTGACAAACAAACCGTTATGCCTCTCGGTGACCATGCGGCTCATTGGTCTAGCTACATCGGGGAGGTCATTAGGGGTGTGCCTTTGTACTACCCTTCTTGGCTGAAGGTCCCGAATAAGCGAAAGGCGGCACTTATTACAGATATTGGGGTCAGTTATCCTTTTATGTTTATTTCATTATCGTGTTCATTTATTTAATTGTGTATATTTATCTAAATTCGTTTATTTATTTATATCATATAAATAAATAAACAAATTTAAATAAATATATAAATTATATATCTAACTCTGTCTTCGTTTTGTTGTATATGATTGCAGACCCAGTTTGATCTGAGGCCGCACATGGAATCCCCCGATTGGACAGAGATCAACGCCGGCATCCAGCAGCACTTGCAAAAAGCGTACAATACCAACAAGGCTGCTTTCAAGGCCCAGCATTGGGTTATAGACCCCACGACCGAGACTTACGATGTTGAGAAGATCAGGCGGGCACGTCCTGAGGACATTACGGCGGAAGAGTGGGATAAGTATATTCAGTTTTGGAATGATCCCAGGAACATTGCCCGAGCCGCTCAAAATCGGCAAAACCGGGCAAAGAGCACGGTCATATCTCGACAGGGATCCCGGTCGCTTGCTCGCCTTCGAGATGAGATGGTAATAAACATTATAATTATTTTACATACATATATACATATATATCTGATTATACGCTTTGGTGTGTTGTGATTTGTCGTTTTTAATTTGTTTCATCTTATATGCGTGTGTATGTACAGAGGCAGAGCTCAGGCACTCAGGAGTACCCGTCGCTCATTGACACCTTCTTCGTGGCACACACTGTTAACGGGGAATTCCTTCGGGATGAGGACCGACGTATATACGTAAGTTTTGTTTCAAAACACACTTTAATGAATTATCGAGAATTAATGTAGCAACCCGACTAATATATTAACTATCTTGTGTTTTTGTCACTACATAGGAGGAGATGAGGAGGCTGGAGGCTACGGGCACCTACACTGATGATGAGATCAATCGCTTGGCTAGAAGGGGTAAGCAGCGAGGGCACATTCCCGGTGTTGGTAGGGTATTGCCAGCACGGGCCACAGCCGGCCCAAGTACGCCCGCGTCTGAAAGCACGCTCAACAGCCTACACAAAAAGGTGGACTTCATGATGAGTCTTTTCAAAAGTGACTCAAAGTACTCAGATATGTTTTCACAGTTTGAGTCGGGTGGTGCCAGCGGGAGTGGCGGGTGCGGGGACGACGAGGAGAGTACCGACGCTCAGGAGGACGAGGATGAGGATGGCGATGGCGATAGTTAGTTGTGTTATATGTAGCATTCCGTATTTTTAGGTCATTATATATATCACTAATTATTTTTTTCTTTCTCGTACGTGTTTACTTTTAATTTTATTAGTTAAGTTAAATCGCGTAAGCTATAAATTATCAATTAGCGTAAACGGACACCAAACGAATTTAAGTTTTCGTCAAGCGAGAAATATATTATTTTTACCAAAGTAATAATCAACTTTTTATATTTTATTTTTATTGGTTACGTAAAATAATTAAGGCTTGGTTAAGCACTTATAAGTGTTGAAACAAAGAAAGTGAAATTAGGGTTCTTGGAAAAATTAAGGCTTCGAATCTTGCAAGCTTGGTTTAAAAATCTAAACAAGGGTTTAGATTATATTTCTCATCATTATTTATCACCTTAAGGTTATCTATAAGCCCTCATATTTTCATTTTCATGATTTTATATGTATATAATGTTCTATGTAGCAAAATCACCATTAGGATATGTTTAACTTGTAAAATGGATTTATACTTGTAACCATGGTTTTATGAACTTGTACACATGTTATATGGATAGTAATATGACGTTATAAAAGGAGTACAAGTATTGTACACTTATGATTTATGTAAAAAAAAATGTATGTATAAACTTGTAATTTAAAAAGTCACTTAATAAATTTATGATTTAAATGGTTATTAAGGACTTGTTACTATGGACTCTTGGACAAATATAGACAAATGGACTATATAATATATATGACATAGTATATTAAGAGTTATAAAGGACTTGTGGAAATTTTAATAAGCTTAAAAGTATACAAAGTAAGTGTATATAATTAATTATATACGAGTTGGTTCGGGATTATTTTGGCACGAATTTTAAAGCATGGATTTTATATTTTTATAAGATAGTACGTCTCATGACTATTCCAAAAAGCTAAGAAACTCAAAAAATGGATTAATAACGAAAAAGATACGTAGTTTACAAGTTACACGTTAATTAAACGCTTTATAAAATAAACTTTATAAAAGCAAGTTGTAAAATATTTCTAAAACAAAAAAGTTTAGTATTTTTCACAGATTGTACATATTTTTAGGATTCCAAAATGATAAAAAAACATAATTTTTGAATCAATAACGAAGAAGTTACGAATTACGCGAGTTTACGATAATAATACCTTTATAAAAAAATACTTTTATAAAAAGTTACTATTCATGACAGAAACATTTATTTTTGTAAACCTCATAAATAGATAGAACTTTCAATTACGAGATCGTGCTCAAAAGAATCGCTAAAAACGGAGCTATAACGAATAAAATACGACGTTTACGATAACAAAAACTATAAAAATAAATTTATAAAGTGGTGTGAACAGTAAAAGTCACTGTTCACCAGTAGGTCCAAATTTCGAAAATGTCAAATTATAATAACTTGTCTTAATACGAAAGCGTGGGCATAAGAAACGTCAAAATTAGGCTTAAAACGCGAAAGTTACGCCAGTTTTACTAAAACGGTAATTATAAACGTTTTAACTTATTAAACACAATTTTACTAAAACAATTAGATGGTGATGTAGCTATATAGAATTATATGTGGCATTAGTTAGTCAAGGTGCTTAGTACTTATACGGCCTATATTAATTTAGGTTGCATTCCGTCATTGCCGTGACGCATTTTCTGTTGTATTTGGATTATCAATAACTCGAGGTGAGTTCATAGCCCCATTTCTATCTACTTGTTTTATAAACTCTACGGGGTGAAATTACATGCTTGTTTTACTACGGACACAAGTGTTCTAAACTGTATGCTATCCAGATTATTGCCTGATTATTATTGCCTAAGTTACCACAGTGCCATCTAAGTCCCTAATATCATGAACCGTCAATTGCTATTATAGTGAGCGCTAGTGTTGTGGATAGATCTATCGGGACTAACAATCCCCACCGGAATTTATGGTCACAAGTTGATCATGGTGCATTTAACATTTAGAGAACTGTAGGCTGTTTTGGCAGACACCCTACCTATTTGGGGCAGACAGACAGTTAAGGCTTCGGGGTCATGAGCTTAGCGCAATAATACATGTTTTGGACTACTGAATTTGTTTCATAGTCTACTTTCACTTAAATCTTGTGGTCCACTCTTTACTTGATAAACCTATGAATTCACTCAACCGTTGTGTTGACTTTTAGCATGTTTAATTTCAGGTCCTAAGGTATAAGCTTGGATGGGAGCCGTGATGGATATCAATGAAGATGGATTCTGTGTTTATTTAAATTCAATGCAACTTTTATCTATAAAAACTTAAGTCACCTTTTGGTAGTATGAAGCTTTTGTTTAATTAAAAACGTATGTGGAAATGTTTATGACTTTTAAAACATATGGGACCTAATGTATGAACTCTGATATTTTGCTATGGCATCGAATGAAATCTTATCTTAAAACGTCCATTTAAGGTCGTTTCCTATATCTTGATTGTTGTACTTTGACGTAGCACCCCATTGTTTCCATTCCGCTGCATACCAGATTTTGGGGGTGTTACAGATTGGTATCAAGAGCCAAGGTTATAGGAAACTAGGTCATTTTCAAAACCTAGTCTATAACTAAAATTTTTACAGAATTTTCTTTTCTTTCATTTTCAAAATACAGAATCCTTCATCGCTGATCTGATATCCCTGCGCGCATTCCTTGATCCTTACTTACTCTTCTGATTATCATTATTGTATTATATAGTTTATATATAATACTTGGTTTAAATTCGATCCCTTATGTTTATCTTCTAGCGTATTACTATTCATTCATATTGGTTGATTATATAAATATTGACCATTATGATAAATTCATGAGTAGTATAGAATTCTTATTTTCTTGGTTAGTATTATATACCTCGACTCAAGACGATGATGACTACGAAATACTGCCCAGCAGCTGAAATCCAAAGGATGAAGCAAGAGCTCTGGACTTTGACTCTGAAAGGAGACGACATTGAGGCATACAACAATCGTTTCCATGAGTTGGCCTTGATGTGTCCTGAATTGGTGCCCATTGAAAAGAAGAAGATTGAAAGATACACTCATGGGTTTCCTGAAAGAATCAAAGGAAACATCACTTCTTCTAAGCCTGCAACTCTGCATGATGTCATAAAAAATCTTGAAAAAATCAGAAAAACTTCTTTTGGGGCGGGGGAGGAGGTAAAAAACTCTCTTAGGTTAAATGGGATTCGGTTCTTACTTCTTTTGGGGAGGGAGGACTTAATATTGGGTCTTTAAGGGTAAAAAATCTAGATTTATTTGGTAAGTGGTGGTGGAGGTTTAGGAGGGAGGGTGGAAGTTTATGGGTTAGGGTCATTAAGAGCATTCACGGGGATATCGGGGGTTTAGGGGTTGGGAGGGGGGCGGGGGGGGGGGCGGGGGGGGGGGGGTGGGTGGGGTGGGGGGTATGGGGGGGGGGGGGGGGTGGGTAGGGGTGGGGGGAGTCTGGGGGGGGGGGGTGGGGTGTGCTGGGGAGGGGGGGATGTGGGTTCAGGGGGGTGTGGGGGGGTGTGGGTGGGGTGGTGGGGTGTAGCGGGGGGGGGGGGGGGGGTGTGGCGGGTGGGGTGTGGGGGGGGGGGGGGGGGGGGGGGGGGGGGGGGGGGGGGGGGGAGGGGGGGGGGGTGTGGGGGGGGGGGGGTGGGGGAGGGGGGGTGTAGGGTGGGGGGTGGGGGGGGGGGGGGGGGGGAGGGGGTGGGGGGGTGGGGGGGGGGGGTTGTGGGGGAGGGGGGGGGGGGTTTTGGTGGGGTTGGTGGGGGGGGGGGGGGGGAGGGGGGGGGAGTTGGGGGGGGGGGGGGGGGGGGGTGGGGGTAGGGGTAGGGGTGGGGGGGGGGGGGGGGGGGGGGGGGGGGGGCGTGGGTGGGGGGGTGGGGGGGGGTTTGGGGGGGGGTGGGAGGGGGGGGGGGGGGGGTGGGGGGGTTTCGGGGTGGGTGGGGGGGGGGGGTGGGGGGGGGGTGGGTGGGGGGATGGTTGGGGTGTTGGGGGGGGGGGGAGGGATGGGGGTGGTGGAGGGGGGGTGGGGGGGGGGGTGGGGGGGGGCGGGGGGGGGGGGGGGGGTGGGTCCGGGGGGGTTGGGGGGGGGGGGGGGTTGGGGGGGGGGTGGGGCGGGGGGGGGGTTGGGGGGGGGGGGGGGGGTTGGGGGGGCGGGGGGGGGGGGGGGGGGGGGGGGGGGGGTTGTTGGGGGTGTGGGTGGTGGGGGGGGTGCGGCGGGTGGGGGGGGGGGGGGGGGGGGGGGCTGGGGGGTGGGGTGGGGGTGGGTGGGTGGGTGCGGGGTGGGGGGTGTGGGGTCGGTGGGGGGGGGGTGGGTGTGGGAGTTGGGCGGGGGAGGTGGGGTTTGGGTGGGGGGGGGGTGGGGGGGTGGGGGTGGCGTCGGGGGGGGGTGTGGGGGTGGGAGGGGTGGGGGGTGGGGGGGGGGAGGGGGGGGGGGGGAGGGGGGGGGGGGGGGGGGGTGGGGGTGGGGGGTTGAGGAGGTGGTGGGGTGGGGGGGGGGTGGGGGAGGGGGGGGGGTGGGGGTTTGGGGGGGGCTGGGATGGGTGGGGTGGTGGGTGGGGGGGGGGGAGCGGGTAGGTGGAGGTGTTGGGGGGGGGGGGGGGAGGTTTGGGAGGTGGGGTGGGGGGGGGGGGGGGTGGGGGGGGTGGGGGAGGTGTCGGTGAGGAGGATCCGGTGGGGGGGGGGGGGTGGGGGGTGGTTGGGTGGGGGGGTGGGGGCGGGTTGGGGGGGTGGGGAGGGGGGAGGGTGGGGGGGGGGGGGGGGGGGGGGGGAGGGTGGGAGGGTGGGGGTGTAGGGGTGGGGGGTGGGGGGTTGGTGGGGTTGAGTGGGGTGTGGGGGGGGGGGGGGGTGGATGTGGTTGGCGGGGGGTCGGGGGGGGAGGGGAGGGTGGGTGGGGGGGGGGTTGGGCCGACGGGGTAGGGCGGGGGGGGGGGGGGTGCGGTGTGGGGGGTGGGGTGTATGGGGGGGGCGGGGGGTTTTGGGGAGTTGGGGGGGGGGGGTGCGAGGGTGGTGGGCGGGGGGGGTGATGGGAGGGGGTTTGTGTTGGGGGTAAGGACAGGGGGGGGTGGGGGGTGGGGGGGGGTGGTGGGCGGTGGGGTTGTTGAGGTGGGTGTGGGGGGGGGGGGGTTGGGAGGCGGTGGGTGGAGGGGCGGTGGGGGGGGGGGGGGGGGGGGAGGGGGGTGGGGATTGGGTGGGGGGGGTGGGGGGGGGGGGGGGGGGGGGGGGAGGTGGTGGTGGGGTGGGTGGGGGGAGGTGGGGGGGTGGGTGGGGGGTGGGTGGGGGGTTTGGGGGGGGTGGGGGGGGGGGGGTGGCGGTGTGGGGGAGGGTGGGGGGTGTGGGGGTGGGGGTTGGGGGGGGGGTGGGTTAGGGTGGGGGACACAGGAGGGGTTAGAGGGGGGGGGGGCGGTGGGGGGGGGGGGGGGTGGGGGGGTGGGGTGTTGGGGGGGGGGGGAGGGGGGGGTGGTGGTTGGGGGGGGTTGGTCGGGGGTGGGGGGTAGGGGGGGGTGCGTGGGGAAGCGGGGGGGTTAGGGGGCGGGGGGGAGTAGTGGGGGAGGGTGGGGGGTGGGGGGCGTGGTTGGTTTGGGGGTCGGGGGTGGTGGTGGGGTGGGGTAGGGGGGGATGGGGGGGTGTGGGGGGGTGGATGGGGGTGGGTGGAGGTGAGGGGGAGGGGGGGGGGGGGGTGAGGGGGGGGTGGGGGGGGGGGGAGGGGAGGGGGGGGGGGTGTGGGGCTTGGGTGGTAGGTGGGGGGGGGGGGGGTGGGGTTGGCAGGAGGGGGGGGGGGGGTGGAGGGGGGGGGGGGGGGCGCAGTGGTGGTGGGGGTTGGTGGGGGGGTGCGGTAGGTGGGGGATAGGGGCGGGGGGGGGGGGGGGGGGAGGGGGGGGGTGTGGGGGAGTAGGGGCGGGGTTGGGTTCGGGGGCGGGGGGGGGGGGGGGGGGGGGGGGGGGGGGGGGGGGGTGTGGGTGGGGGTTAGGGGTAGGGGGGGGGGGGGGGGGGTGGGGAGGGGGGGGGGGGGGGGGTGTGGGGGGGTGGGGATAGTGGTGGGGGGGGGGTGGGGGGGGCGGGAGTGGGGTTTTGGGGGGGGGAAGGGGGAGGGGGGGGTAGTGGTGGGGGATGGGGAGTGGGGGGAGTGTGGGGGGGGCGCGGGGGGGTTGGGGGGGGGGGGGGGGGGGGGGGGGCTCGAGGGGGGGGGTGCGGTATGGGACTTGGGGGGAGGGCGGGGGGTTGGGGGAGGGGGGTGGGGGGTATGGGGTGGGGGGGGGGGGGGGTGGGCTGAGGGGAGTGTTGTGGGGGGGGAGGGGGGAGGAGGGGGGGGGGGGGAGTGGGTGGGTGGGGGGAGGTGTGGGGGGGGGGGTGGTTTGTGGGTGGGTGTGGGGGGGCGGGGGCGGGGGGGGGGGGGGGGGGGGTGGGGGGGAGGGGGGAGGGGGGGGGTGGGTGGGGTGCGGGTGGGGTTGGGGGGGGGGGGGGGGGGTGGGTGGGGGGGGGGGGAGTGGGGGTTAGGCTATGGGGGGGGTGGGGGGGGGGGGGGCGGGGGGGGGGGGGGGGCAGGGGGGGGTTGTGGCAGGTGGGGTGGGGGGAGTGGGGGGTTGGGTGGGGGGGGGGGGAGGGTGGGGTGTTGGGGGGTGGGGGGGTAAGGGGTGGGGGGTGCTGGGGAGGGGGGGGGGTAGAGTGGGGGGGGGGGTGTGTAGTGGGGGGGGCGGTGGGGGGGGGGTGGGGTGGGGGTGGGGGGGGGTGGGGGCGAGGTAGGGGGGTGGGGGGGGGGGGGGTGTGTGGGTGGAGGGGGGGGGGGGGGTGGGGGAGGGGGGGGGGAGGGGGGGGGGGGGGGTGAGGGGGGCTGGGGGAGTGGGTGGGGTGGGGGTGGGTGGGTGGTGGTTGGGAGGGTGGGGCGGTAGAGGGGGGGGGGGGTGGGGGGGGTCGGGGGGAGTGGGGGCGGGTCGGGTCGGATGGCGGGGAGCGGTGAGGGGGTGTTGGGGGGGGAGGGGGCTGTGGGGGGGGGGGGGGGGGAGTGGGGTGGGGTGGCGGGGGGGGGGGGGGGGGGGGGGGGGGGGGTTGGTGGGGGGGGGGCGGGCGGGGGGAGGGGCGGGAGGATGGGGGGGGCGGGGGGGGAGGGGTGTGGGGGGGGTGAAGGGGGGGGGGGGGGGTGGGGGTGGGGGGGGGGTGTGGGGACTGGGCGGGGGGGGGGTGCGGTGCGGGGGGGGGGGGGGGGGGCGGGGGGTGGGGGTTGGGGGGGGTGTGGTGGAATGGGGGGGGCGGTGGTGGGGGAGGGTGGGTGGGGGCGGGGGGGTGTGGGGGGGGGGGGGGGTAGGGGGGGGTGGGGGGTGGGGGGGGGGTGGGTTGGTGGTGGTGGGGTGGTGGGAGGGGGGGTGGGGGGTGGGTGTGGGTGGGGCGTGTGGTATGTTGGGGGGTTGTGGGGTGGGGGGGGGGTGTGTGAGGTGGGGGGGGGAGGAGGGGAGGGGGGGGTGGGGGGGGGGGGTGGGGTGGGTGGGAGGGGGGGCGGCTTGGGGGAGGTGAGGGGGGGGGGGGGGAGGGGGGGTGGGGGGGAGGGGTGTTGGGGGGGGGGGGGTGGGGGGGGGGTGGGGGGTGGGTGTGGCTGGGTGGGGGGGGGGGGGTGGGGGTGGGGGGGGGGGGTGGGGGGTGGGGGTGGCGGGTGGGGGGGGGAGGGGGTGGGGTCGGGGGGGGGAGGGGGGGGGGGGGGTGGGGGGGTTGTGGGGGGGGTGCGGTGGGGGGGGGGTGGGTTGGTGGGTGGGGGGGGTGGGGGAGTGCGGGAGTGGGGGGGGGGCGGGCGGGGGGGGTGGGGGGGGGGTGGGGTGAGGGGGGGGGGGGAGGTGGGGTGGGGGGGGGGGGGGGGGGTGGGGGGTGGGGGGGGGCGGGGGGGGGGTGGGGGGGGGTAGGGGGGTGGTGTGGGTGGGGGGGGGGGTGGGCGGGGGGGGGGGGGTAGGCGAGTGGGTGGATTAGGGGGGTTTGATGTGTGGCTGGGGGGGGGGGGAGGGGGGGGTGGTGGTAGTTTGGGGGGGGGGGCGGTGGGTGGGGGGGGGGGGGGGGGTGGGGTGCTGGGGTTTTTGTGGGGGCTTGGGGGGGGGGTGGGGGGGTGGGGGGTTGTAGGGGGGTGGGGGGTGGGGGGGGGGGGGCGGGGGGGGGCGGGGGGGGGGGGGGGCGCGGTTGCTGGGGGGGTTGGGGGGGGGGGTGGATGGGGGGGGGGGGGGTGTGGGGGGGAGGGGGTGGGGGGGGGGGGGGGGGGGGGGGGGGGGGGGGGGCTGGGCGTTGGGGGGTTGGTGGGGCTGGGGGGGGGGGGGGGGTTGGGGGGGGGGGTGGTGGAGGGAGGGGGGGCGGAGTTGGGGGGGGGCAGGGGTGTGGGGTGGGGGGGGCGGTGCTTTGGGGGGGGGAGGAGGGGGGGGGGGGGGAGGTGAGGGGGGTGGGGGGGGTGGGGGGGGGTTGGGGGGGGGGGGGGGGGGGGGGTTCGGGTGGGGGGGGGGGGGGGGGTGGGGGGGGGTGGGGGGCGGGGGGGGGGTTGGATACTTTACCCGTGTGTTTCCATATAATTGTTCGGTATTTTCAGTCTTATAAATTTAAAGCTTTTGAAACACATCAAACTTGCTCTAAGGTTTTTGTTGGGGATATTTATGGAGACCATGCGGTATCGTGTGATGGCATTATTGGTATTAAACATCGGCATAATGTTGTGCATGATACCCTTGTCGACATCTAATATCGTTCGGGGATTTCAGCTGGTAAGGAAGTTGATATTGGGCTGGATGGGGGCGTGCAAACCCTTACGTCCAACGAATATGTTACTTTACTCGTAGGATGGAGGGCTTGATGTCTGTGTAAATTTGACTGGGTCTTCGCCTTTAACTCAAACCAGGATGGTTGATTTTGTGCCCGGTCATGCGATGATTGATGTGACACATCTTAAAAGTGGGAAGTATGAGACTAAGTTAGATATGGGTTTCTCCCTTTTTTATGCTCTTTTTTAGAGGCACTAGAAGAGGGTGCAATTACCTTGCTCAAGCGAATCTGAAAGTTCTCCATGACTCAAGATATTAGGGCACGTGCAGCGGTTCATATCTTTAATATGATTGGTTTTGCTATAACTAAAGGAGTGAGGGCCCAGATAGTATCTCGGATTCCCACTAATTTTTTGTAAATCCCTTGAGTTGTAGATAATAATAATAATAATGATAATAATAATAATAATAGTAATAATAATAACAATAATAAAAAATAATAACATAATAATAATAATAATAATAATCATGGTTGCAAAAATCGTGAATCGTTAGCCGGGTGGTGGACCACCTTGTAGCTTGTAATCGGTCTAGGCGAGATTAATCGGATTGGCATTTCTGACAAAATTTGGGTATTTTCGATAAGTTTGTTGTATTTACGACGAGTTTTAGGTATTATTGGCAAGATTTTTTTTCTAAAAAACAACCTGTAATAGATTTAAACTGTTACTATAAGTGATCAAAACAAGTTTACGGTGAGTTTTAGTACTTTCAGAAAGTTTGACCATCGTTGATCGTCGTTGACCACGGTTGACCTATTTGTATGACCCAGTTACATAAATCGGTAAGTTCGGTGGCCTTGTAGCGCTTATGCGACGATTAATCGGCCTTGTAGACCTTTTTTTGCAACACTGATAATAATAACAATAATAATAATAATAATAATAATAATAATAATAATAATAATAATAATAATAATAATAATAGTAACAATAGTAACAATAACAATGATTGCAATAATAATAATAATAATAATAATAATAATAATAATAATAATATTGTGGCACGTGCTGCTGTTCATATATTTAATAGGATTAGTTTCGTTATTGCTAAAGGAGTATGGCCTATATAGTATCTCGACTTCCCTGTAATTTGTTGTAAATCTCTTTAGTTTCTTAATAAAGTAATTTATAATAATAATAATAATAATAATAATAATAATAATAATAATAATCAAAAAGGTATTTTGTGTGGGCGAATCAATGGCGATCGTCTCGATCCAACCCCTGGTTCCTTTTCATCCCCATTTTTTGCCTTATTAATTCAACATCTTTGTTGGGTTGTGGTTCCCCATCTGTCTTCTTCCTCGTTAGTGTTTCGTATCTTCTTTTTTAAACAGTATTTTTTTTGTTCTTTTTTGTTTTACTTCTTAAAGAACCGATTTGGCGGGGTTATTACTTTTATTGGATTCTTCTCCACGCTACCTTTAGGCTTTGTTGCGGTTGTGTTTCATACATATTTAGTGAAAGCTTGTTCGCTGTGTGTTTCGAGCGGGTATTCGGGTTTCGAAAACAACTAGCCGGCTTTGGTTTTGATTTTGGAACAATTCTGTGGTAGCATTGGTTCTGTTGTGTTTGGTTCAGTGGGATCGACGCGGGTTCGACACAGTTGTGTCTGTTGGGTTCGGTCTGCGCTCCTGCTTCCTTGCTCTGGTTGTTTCGACACAGTCCTCGACACAGTCCTCATACCTGGTATCGCGTAAAAGCAGTTGTGGGTTGGGAAAAGTTTTCGGCTAGTTTGTTTGTCGCTTGAAAGCATCTGTGGGTTCAAAAAAGTTTTCGGCTAGGCCATTTATCTGCTGTTGTGGGTTTGAATCGTTTATCTGCTGCTGTGGGTTCGACTAAGGTTTTGGGGGGTTGCTTGTGGTGTCATTGTCCATTGTTGTGGTGTTGTTGTTCATAAAGTTCAACTTGGGTTTATTGCAGTTGTCTAGGGGTTCGTGCAGGTTGGGTTCTCATCCGATAAGTGTAGCTCCAACAGCAGGGGAGCTTCTTCACAGCAAGGGTTTTATCGGTTAGGATCTCAGACAGTTCTATTGCTGAAATGTGTCTTATTCAACGTGGTTCTGTTTTGATTTCAAGAGCGCTTTCGGTGCTGATAAAGCAGTTGCTTCTCTTTTTGGTGTGCTTGTCCTTCATTCTTTGGCTGCTTGGATTTCGGATTGTATTAACAAAAACAAAATCTCTGGGCCTACTGTGAGGTTTCAATGCCCGTTGCGGGCCTTAGTGGGGTCACAATGGTGGTGGTAATATGGCTTACCAGGGCCTATCTGATCACCCATACTTCGGAGATAAACATTGTAATGGTGAGCGCAAGCTATTCTACTAAAGCATTCTCTTCTTTGCCACTGATTTGGTTTGATGCGAGAAGGGCCGAGTTAACTCTTAAATAATGGGGCTTTGGGCTATGTGTGTTTGTTTTCAAAAACCACACTCTTTGTAGTAAATGCCGCAGGGCACTACTTCTGTGCCTCCACACCGATAATGGTGAGGGCGTTGGTGTGTTTTATGCATTATGACCATCATAAAACCTCTTCTTTCCTTTTCTTTCTCCCTCTTGTTCTCAGCTGACCATCGTGGATGGTTTGTTGCAAAGGCCAACAACGATGTTTTTACTTTGTCTCTTCTGGATAGTTTGCTCTCAAAGGGGTTGCGTACGGTTAAATCCATCCCTCCCAAGTATCGTTTGGGGTTCTCTCAGGTATTGAAAGGAGCGCTTGATAAGGTGATTTGCAAACCGGATGATATCTCTTGTTGGGTTCGTTTGTTAGTCTTGCCTCTTTGTCTCCTCAAAACCTTTTGCCCAAGGAGTAATCTGGAGTGCAAGTCTGCTAATAAACGCCAACGCCAGGAAGAGTGTATCACCAATGCCATCCGTTCTTGGGGTGTGCCTGGAGGTTGTTTGCAGCTGGTGAAGGAGACCTTAGCTGAATCTGCTCATCCTATGTTAGATTTAGATGAGGAAGACCTTGATTTGTGTGAGCGAAATCTCAAGCAGTGTAAGAGAAAAATTTGTGATGGCCATTACACTGCTGCTGTGAGAGTTCTTTCATCCTCTGGTGTTGCCCCTTATAACGATGCTACTCTCCAGGAATTAAAGGCTAAACACCCTTTCAAGTCTGCTCCATCCTTGCCAGATATACTTATTGACCACCAACACCTCATTGCATCGCGGGATGTAGTTCAGATAGGATCAAGTGTTTCCCCCCCGAGTACTCTTGTGGTCGGGATGGATTATACGGCCCCAACACTAATGGGACCTGCTTAAGTAAGCAGCTGTCATGTCCTGATGATTGGGTCTCTTCTATCTTCTATCACCCAAGTGGTGAATCTTTTTCTGGAAGGGAAATGCCCTATGCTACTTGGTGAGTATATTGCCAGTGCCCCTTTTACACCGCTTGTTAAGCCAGGTGGTGGTATTCGTCCTATAGCTGTTGGCACTATCTGGAGGCATCTGGTCTCCAAGGTTAGTGCTACTATGATTGGTCATTCCTTGGATGGTTATTTGGATGGTCTAAAATTTGGTGTTAGGGTTCCAGGAGGGGGGTGAGGCCATTATTCATGCTGTTAATCGGTTGGTTGAGGATCGTGGGGATGATGTTGGTCTTTCGATGCTATTGGTGGACTTTCAGAATGCCTTTAATCTGGTAGATCGAACGGTTATGTTACAGGAAGTCCGTCTGCGCTGCCCTGCTATCTCTCGTTGGGTAGAATTCTGCTACTCTAGGCCTGCCAGATTGTACTACGGAGAGCACTCCTTGTGGTCATGCCAGGGGGTGCAGCAGGGTGATCCTCTTGGCCCTCTTTTGTTTTCCCTGGTGCTACATCCCCTGATTTGTAAGATCAAAGACTCCTTTAATCTTTGCCTTCAGGCTTGGTATCTCGATGATGGCACTATTGTTGGGGATACTTTGGTTGTAGGTAAAGTTTTGGACTTAATTACGAAGGATGGTCCGCGTCGTGGCTTGCATCTTAACGTTGACAAAACTGAGCTTTTTTGGCCTAAAGAAGACCCCAGGAGCAGGTTGGAAGGTATTTTCCCACCTAATATTTCTCGGCCCTTGCATAGGGTTAAATTATTGGTTGGGCCTGTTAGTGTGGATGTTGTTTTTGGTAGTGCGCTTGTCATGAAACGAGTATCTAAAACCATTGGGCTCTTGAATGCGGTTGCCAAGATTAATGATCCTCAATGTGAGCTGCTTCTCATTCGGGCGTGTGCGGGGGTTTCTAAACTATATTTTGCTATGCGCACATGCCCCCCTCGTGTCTTTGAGTCGGCTCAACTTTCTTTTGACATGGCTCTTTGTTCTGCCTTGGAGCGTATTATCACGGCTTCTGGACCGGGGTTTAGCGATTGGCAATGGAGAATCGCTACTCTTCCCCTTACATTTGGGGGGCTTGGCATTTTTCAGCAGGTGATGTTTTGAATTATGCCTTTATTGCCTCCCATTTGCAGTCTGCTACTTTGCAGACTAAGCTACTTCGAGATGTTGGTATCGTAGCTCCTGGCTCCACTTTCGATGACGCTTTATGTGTATTCAACAATGATATGGAGATTGATTTTCTAAGTAATCCAAGTGAGGTCGCTGCCCCCAAACTCATGAAAAAGATGGCAGACATATATTTCACTCGGGTTACTAAGGATGCAGAATCTTCTTATTCTTTATCGCCTCGACAGATGGCCCTGTGGCAATCTCAAAGGGAGGATCACACTTCAGACTGGCTTCGTGTGGTACCAATCTCTGGGTTGGGACAGACTATGAACGGTAAGACTTACCGTTCTGTTCTGTGCTACCATTCAGGCGTCCCCTTATTTTCTGTCTCAAAGCCTTATTTAGCTTGCTCAAGGGTTTTTGTTGGGGATATTTATGGGGATCACGCTGTATCATGTGCTGGGATTATCGGGATTAAGCATCGTCACAATATGGTACGTGACACCCTTGTCGACATCTGTTTTCGATCAGGGATTTCAGCGGGTAAGGAAGTTGATATCGGGCTGGATGAGGGACATGACAAAAAATTACGTCCAGCTGATATGCTTCTGTACTCGTGGGATGGAGGTCTAGATGTATGTGTGGATCTGACTGGATCTTCTCCCTTGACTCAGACAGGGATGTCTGATTTTGCACCTGGTCGGGCGGTGACTGATGCTGCACACCGTAAACGCGGTAAGTATATGGCTAAGTGTGCAGATATTGGATATGGGTTTCTTCCTTTCTCTTTCTCCTCCTTGGGGGAATTAGAGACGGATGCTGTTACATTGTTGAAGCGGGTCCGGAATTTTTCCATGGCTCAAGATATTGGGGCCCGCGCTGCTGGTCATATTTTTAATAGGATTGGGTTTTTTATTGCTAAAGAAGTGGGATCTCAGATAGTATCTCGACTTTCCTCTAATGTATTGCAATCTCTTTTATTCTAATGAAGTGTTGTTATAATAAAATAATAATAATAATAGTATCTGAGTGGGGGCTCAGATAGTATCTCGGCTCCCTTCCAATTTGTTGTAATCTTTACTATTCTAATGAAGTGTTGTTTAAATTAAAAAAAAAAAAATAATAATAATAATAATAATAATAATAATAATAATAATAATAATAATAATTAATAGGATCAGTTTCGCTATTGTTACGGAAGTGAGGGCCTTGATAGTATCTCGGATCCCTCTAATTTGTTGTAAATTTCTTGACTTCCTTAATAAAGCGATTTATTATTAATAAAAATAAAAATAATAATAATAAGGGTTTTAGCCGTACAATAGCAACGTACTTTCAGTTTTGTTCCATGTTGGTACGTGAACTTTTTTTTGTTCCACTTAATGTAACGAACTTTCAAGTTTCATGTTAATTTGCACCGTAAAACTTGTTTTACCGGAATGAGCTACATTTATGGTCCACTTAACGGAACATTAGAAAAAGTTCACGTACCAAAACGGAACATTAGAAAAAGTTCACGTACAAAAACAGAACATTAGAAAAAAAGTTCACGTACCAAAACGAAATTTGAAAAAGTTCAACGTATCAAAATGGAAACATTAGAAAGTTCGTTATGTTGGTGAAGAAAATTAACACAAAACTTTTTTCCCGTTGCGGTCAAGTTGGTGAAATTAACATCAAACTTGAAGTTCGTGTAATTTATGTGGAACAAAAAACGTTCACGTACCAACATCACGTACCAACATGGAACAAAACCGAAAGTACGTTGCTATTGTACGGCTAAAACCCTAATAAAAAAACAAAATTGTTGCAACCATTTTACATGCTTAACATAACATTACTATATATACTATAGGCGATCAAAAACGACGTCGTATGACGTCGGGCCAAAAACATAAGCCTTAATTCCGGCCCGATGTAAAAAAGAAAAACTTTCGGCGGCCAAAAAAACCTTACAAAATGGACCCTCAACTTTTAAATATTTACGATTTTTTTATAGAATAAACTTTATTTATCAAATATGCCGCGCATATCTGTCGATTCATTCAGATAAAAAAATAACATCGGAAAGATCTTCGAATTGCGAACAAAATAAGCCCAATATTGCAATGCTTCTGACGTACGCAAGATTTTATAAAAAATATTAAAGTTTAATATAAATAGAAAAAAAGAGAATTTACAAAACGGCCCCTCAACTTTTAACTATTTACGACTTTCTACCGATTCATTCAGATTCAGATCAAAAAATACTCGCGAAAAGATATTCCAATTGGGAACAAAACGAGCCCAATATTACAATGCTTCCGACGTATGCACGATTTTATAAAAATGTTGAAGTTTAAAATAAATAGAAAAAAATAAAAAAAATTACAAATCATACCCTCAACTTTTAAATATTTACGACTTTTGTTAACCAAATATTTTGCTAACCAAATATTTTGCTAACCAAATAAGTAAAAAATAATATACTCTCCCCAAAGACAAATACTCATTCAAATTCCGTGATTGTTAAAAAAATTGCTCAGTGAAATAAAATACATGTGTTGCATACAAGTCAGCCCCGCCGCAACGCGCGGCCCCATTCCCACTCAATATTCATTCAAAATCTATTCGCAAAAAAATTATGTCTCACGACAACGCGTGGCCAATCTTGCTTGTTTATTACTATTACTATATATACTAAAAACCATCATGGATGGCGACAAAAATGATGTTTTTTTATTGGGCTTTATTTAGTCCATGTGCTCAGCCCATTAAACTTAAATTCATCCACGACTACCCACAACATAACTAAACGAAAGAGGACCCTTATTCTCAGGTCCGTCACACGGATGCGGTTTTCCACGGCGGCAGGGTTCGCTGGGAACCGACGTCTCCAAAAAAAGTCTGTTAAGATTCTTCGGCGTTGGCGCAGTTCGTTTTCTACGTGCTGTATTTCGTTTACAACTTGAGCGAGCCTTACTGCATCCGCAATAGTAGCCATACGTGCTAGTACTCAATTTCTTTGATTTGAATTTGATGAAGTGAAGACACTTTTCGAGCCTCCATTTATAGCCTAATAAAAGAATCTCGCCCCGCGACTACGCCGGACCTACTATACTCAAAAAAGGCTGTTTGTTTGAACAAACTCGGCGACCGTATAACAAATTGTTGCTTATAACTGCAGACTTTATGAACCTGTACACCAGCTTACGTGAAAAAGATTCCATATTCTATGCCAATAGACTCGTGTATATATATCATACATAGTAGGGGTGTTGATCAGTTCGGTTATCGGGTTATTCGATTAATTCGGTTCGGTTAGTTCGGTTAAATTTTTTTGGGGGTCAACCCAAAAACCGAACCTAACCGAAAACCGAATTTGAATTCGTTCGGTTTTCGGGTTGACCCGAATTACACCATTTATTTAGTAATAAAGAATAATATACATAAATAATAGCAAAAAAATTATTTCAAGCATAAAAAGTATTTTTTTTATATTAAGATAAAATTTTATTGATCTTTTTATATATATAGATATATAAAAAAAATATTTATATTAATTCGGTTTTCGGTTCAAGCTGTCAAACCCATATCCAACCCGAGAACCGAATTCGTAGTTTGGTTCGGTTCGGTTTTGGCCAATTCTGTTCGGTTTTAGTTTTCGATTTTTTGGTTTTTTCCGTTTTTTCGATGTTTTTGCTTATCCCTACATAGCAACTTGCAATTATATGTAACTCCATAAAATGCATTGCATGCCTTCTTCTCTTTACTTAGGGCATGCTTGGTTCAAATCGAGGTATGGGAAAAGGAATTACAAAGGGTATGCTAAGGAATACAATGAGTGTATATCATTACATTGATATTGCTTGGTTAGAATTTTATAGGAATACAAAATATTATAAATTTTTTATTTATTTATGATAAAAAAAAATAACAAACAACCTCAAATGAGGACAATTAACATCGATAAATAATAGAAAAAAAATTCATCATTGTAGTTTCCGAACCTAAACTTTGGTTAAATGGGATTGTGGTGTTGATAAATCTCTGGGGTCGGATGGATTCACATTTGGTTTTTATAAAAGGTTTTGGAGTTTAATAGAAAAAGATGTGTTGGCGGCGGTGAAATATTTCTTTCATTACCGTCGCATTCCAAAAGGGTGTAATTCATCTTTCATAGCGTTGATTCCGAAGACTCCCGAAGCAAAAATGGTGAAGGATTTCAGACCGATTAGTCTTATTGGGAGCCTTTATAAAATAATTGCCAAAATTTTGGCTAATCGTCTTGTGGTGGTGCTTGGAGATATTGTTAATGAGGTGCAATCGGCTTTTGTTGCGGATAGGCAAATTCTTGACGGACCATTTATACTTAATGAGGTTTTGCAGTGGTGTAAGTTGAAGAAAAAACATTCATTTATTCTAAAAATTGACTTTGAAAAGGCTTATGATTCTGTTCGGTGGGATTACCTTGATGATGTCTTAAGAAAATTTGGTTTTGGTGAAAAATGGTGTGGTTGGATTCAAGAATGTCTTCGATCTTCTTGGGGATCGGTTTTAGTGAATGGAAGCCCTACGGAGGAATTTCAGTTTTTTAAGGGCCTTAAACAAGGTGATCCTCTTTCTCCGTTTATTTTTATTTTGGTTATGGAGAGTCTTCACATTTCTTTTAAAAGAGTTGTGGATGCGGGCATGTTTAATGGCATTGTGCTTAATTCGGTTATGCATCTTTCTCATATGTTCTATGCGGACGATGCGGTGTTTATGGGGCAATGGAGTACTAAGAATATTGATACGATTATATATGTGTTGAAATGTTTTCATCGTGCTTCAGGTCTTAGTATTAATTTAAGCAAGAGTAAGTTATTGGGTGTTGTGGTGAGTGAAGATAGGGTGGTGCAAGCTGCAAATAAAATTGGTTGTGGTGTCCTTAAGGCTCCTTTTGCTTATTTAGGTTCGAAAGTTGGGGGAAATATGTCTCGGATTAAATCTTGGGATGAGATTGTGGATAAAATGGTAGATCGTCTTTCAAAATGGAAGATGAAAACATTATCGATAGGTGGTCGTTTAACCCTTCTCAAGGCGGTTCTAGGATCCATGCCTATTTATCATATGTCTATATTCAAGGTGCCAATGAAAGTCCTTCAACGCATGGAATCAATTCGAAGTCGGTTTTTTAGTGGTGTCGATTTAAATAGTAAAAAATCGATATGGGTGAAATGGAGTAAGGTTTTGTGTTCTAAAGAGAAAGGTGGCCTTGGTGTTTCTAGTTTATATGCGCTTAATAGAGCTCTTATGTGTAAATGGGTTTGGCGGTTTACAACTCAAAAGAACTTGTTATGGACTAGGGTTATTAAAGCTATTCATGGCGAAGATGGGAAAAATGGTAGCGGATTCAAGGTTGGTTACAAGTCCATTTGGCGAAGCATTCTCCAGGAGGTGGAAACATTGAAGATAAAAGGTATACACTTAAATAATTTTATGCAGAAAAAGCTTGGCAATGGTGCGGATACTTATTTTTGGGAGGATTTGTGGCATGGAGACATGGTTTTGAAACAAAGATATCCTAGGCTTTATGCGCTGGAAGTGAAGAAGACTGTCGATGTGGCTTCTAAACTGTCACAGGAGAACTTGACCTGGTCTTTTCGTCGTGCTCCTAGAAGCGGAGTGGAACAAGATCAGTTGACGGATTTGACGACTTACGTGGAAGGTGTTGTTCTTGGTGTCACGCCTGATAGGTGGTATTGGACGCTTGATGGTTCGGGTGAGTTCTCGGTAGCTTCGGCTAGAAAGGTTATTGATGATAACAGGTTTCCGGAAGTGTCTACTCAAACTCGATGGATAAAAGCGGTGCCAATCAAGGTTAACATTCATGCGTGGAAGGTGAGAATGGATTGTTTGCCTACCCGTCTTAATATATCCCGGAGAGGTATAGATATTCCGTCTATTCTTTGTCCCGTTTGTGGTAGCGTCACGGAATCGTCAAGTCATTTATTTTTTGATTGCCTTGTTGCGAAAGATAATTTTCGCAAGATTTGCCGTTGGTGGGAGGTGGATTTCATGGAAGTGCATACGTTCGATGAATGGGTTTCTTGGATCGTAAATCTTCGGATTCCTATCAAGCATAAAAGGTTGTTAGAAGGGGTGTGTTTTGGGTTGTGGTGGCTAATTTGGGCTTATCGTAATAAGTGTGTCTTTGGTGTGGTTTCTCCTTCTAAGGCGGATATTTTTGATGATGTTGTGTCGTATTCTTTTTATTGGAGTCGGTTTAGATGTAATGTGTCGTTTAGTTGGGTTGATTGGCTAAAAAATCCTCATCTTGTAACTTTGTAATTTTTCTAGCTTCTTGCTAGTTTTTTAATAAAGTGTTGTTCAAAAAAATATATATATATTTTTTAACGGCAGATTTATTAGAAACTAAGATGCTAGAAAAGAGTTGCAAGTAAATGGTACAATGATTTTTCATCAAAGTAACCCAATTTAGTTTAGAATTACAACGATTAGAACACTAATTAAAAGAAATTTGAACCAAGAAGCTCCCTACGCGGATTCGTAGCACCAAAATGCAACTGATTTCTGAAACGCCAAATTAACCACCACTTCACATAACAAACACCTTCCAAGATCTTTTTCAGTCGTTTAGAAAGCCGAAAGGAATTAAACCATAGAAGTCATAGAAGCAACTGATTGCCTTATTATATAAGATATGCATTGAATCAGAAAAATAGCATTTCTTGTCCAAAGTGAAGGTATACGTATAGTGTATCATTTGGTTTGTTCAAACTTCAAAGTGTAATAAGTTGTTTCTTTTTTTGTTGAATGGTCTTTCACTAACAAATTTCAGATACATTTTGTGTTTCTTTTCTCACTTAATCCATATGAGATTATTGTTGTGGAGTTAAAAAAAAGCAGTATCCTCAATCAGACACAACACCAGACCATAGTGACCCCACCTTGACAAATATACCTTAATCTTTTTCGTGCCAAGTTTTTTTTGCTTTTCCCTCCTTCATCCATATAATACATATTAGAGAAATTTACAGAAACAACCAAATTGAAATTCAAGTTTGTTGTATTGACCCTGGCACAAGAGCTTTACCAAAACAACCACGTTGATCGCGTGATTTGGGCGGTGGACAACTCGAACAACACGTGTCACCCTCTTAGGCATTTGACGAAGAAAAAAAATTAAAAGTTGATCGCGCAATGTAGGGGGTGGAGAACATTTTTTTATTATTTTTTTTTTCTTGTGTCAGTCATCACGCAATATTTAGGGTTGAGAACAAATTTTTTTTCTTCATTTTTGTAGAAGTTTAAAATTTAGTTTTTGGTTTTATTATGGTATGGAAATTTTTTGCAAAATATCGACATTGGTAATGCTTGAGAACGTTTTACGCTATTGATGAGGTCTACAAAGTGAACCAAAACTTGTTTCGAAAATAATTTTTTATGCATAAGAAATGATGTTGCAATGTGTGTAAGTTGGGGTTATTTAAATTTTTGTTTTTATCAGCTCAAAATGTAAAACGCAATAACTAATTTTTTTTAAAGGTGTGGACACAGGCTGTGTGTCAACGAGCCATGATATTGGTCAGCAGTTCATAGTTATTACACATTATCAGTGACCCACAAAGTAACTGTGGCCAATTCGCTTGACACACAGCCTGATGTCCCCACCTTAACATGTGCCAGGCACATGTTAAAAAAACCCTAATACATATTATCTTCCATACATAAAATCTCCACCTCACTTGTGCTATCCTATCCTTGTCATGTATTAAATGTATTATTTTGATTCATTCTTAATTTTTAACAACTATTCAGATATTTAAGGTTTTAATTTGTTAATAGTGTCCATGAGAAGTTATAAACATCAGGCTCGGCCCTGGTTATGGGCAACGCGGACGACAGCTTGGGGCATCAAGAATATAAAGGGCATCAAGTTTTTGGTCTTTTGAATCGGTTTTAGGTTAAAAAAAGAAGTTGTTGAAGATAATACTATGATTACTATCCTAGCAATTGTGTCTCTCGTTATATTAAGAAAAAAAAGAATAAAAGATCAATGATTGAGTCATGTTGCTGCAAGACATGAAGACAAGACTTTATGAATTGTGAGGAAGAAGGAGTATCGAGATTGCTGCAAAATTTTGCAAATTTTGTGGGCACGTGGGCATTAGCTGATCCAATTTTTTTCCGACAAAACCAAACACCTTACTTTTTAACAACTTTACTTTTTTACATACCTTTTGGGCCTCATAGGTTATGACTTCCCCCCGTCCTCACATTGATTGTCCCACCCCATGTGTCCTCCCGATTAAAAAACAACCACACAGTTTAAGAATGTGCATTTATAACTCTACCTTGCATTTATTACTGCTTTATCTTTTTTACTTTTTAGCAGAATGATAGTTTTACCCTTAGCTAATTAATTATAGTTTTCTTTAAAATTTGTAATAATTATTTCAAATAAGAATAATATAGTAAACTTGATCAAATTTCTCTATCTATTTTTATTAATGGACAATTAAATTGGGACATCTCATAAAGAAAACGTGGACTATTAATTTGAGACGGAGGAAGTAGTATATGTTTTTGTATTTCTTTCTCTTATGTATTTATGTTATCTATGTCTTTTAAACTACTTTTTGTAAAAATTACACCATTTTCATAGTGTCTTTAGCTTTGGATGATAATAAATACGAGTATAAAAGTTTTGATCCATTTTCTCAACTTTATAAGAGAAACAATGGTTAATGACATGTAATAACAACGTACTTTTTCATTTGTGCCATTATTAGATACGAATCCAGAAAAGTACCACAATACCCATCCAACTTTCAAAATTTGTTTCATTATCATACGTATGCTTACGTGGCAATACAGGCAACCAGCTACACCGGTAAAACACAATACGTGAATTTTTTAAAGAAAAAAAAAAGTAAAACGTATTTTCTCATTTGTTCACTTATTAGATACGAACAAAAAAGTATACCATAATACACATTCAACTTTGCTTCTTTTGTGTAGATATCAACAATGTGTCACGTGACATGGAAAATGACGTGGAACATGACGGTACAAAAAAGTGACGTGGCATGTACATGTGTCACATGACATGGATTTTGTAGGTAAAAAATGTCAAGTTGCTGATATCCATACAAAACAAATAAAGTTTGAGAGTTAAGATCAACATAGACCCATTATTTGTCATAGATTCAATGAATCAATCTCAACCATCTATTTTTTCATCAAAAATA
>BQNB010004034.1:5065-40300 GCA_026074375.1 Tanacetum coccineum | reverse complement strand
ACGAACCATTAGCCGTCCCATTGGAAGGACTTCATGTTGATGACAAGCTCCATTTTGTGGAGGAACCCGTAGAGATCATGGATCGAGAAGTCAAACGGTTGAACCAAAGCCGTATCCCAATTGTCAAGGTTTGATAGAACTCGAGGAGAGGTCCTGAGTTCACATGGGAACGTGAAGACCAATTTCAAAAGAAGTATCCTCATCTCTTCACTAAACCCGTACCTTCATCAAGTGTTGCGACTTGAGCCTTGGGGAAAAGGATCTTCTAACGGGAGGAGACTGTGACATTTCACATTTTCAGGTCATTTACGACTTCATTTATTCCATTATTTATTTTTAGACTTTTACGCGTTCGCTTTTAAATTCTATCGTTAAGCTAAATCGCGTAAACTAAAAATGATCATTTAACGTAAACGGGCATCAAACAATTAAATGTTTACATCAAGTAAGTGTTATAAAGTTATTAGGATGATAATTTATAACTCTACGCTTTTTATTTTTATTGGTTACGTAAAACGTTTACGTAATGCAAGAAAACTAGACTTTTGCATGCATGACAAACCATAAACCAACCTACACTTCAACAAATACCCACTAACACCCAAAAACTTCATAAACATTTGTTTAATTCAGTCCCTAGCCAAATTCTACACATATAACACACATACACTTGAAATTAAATCATCTAAACCTCCACTAACTTGAATAAACAATACTAGTTGTTAAACAATGGATCAAAGAACCACTTTTGCCTTTTCTTTGTGCACAACCTCACGGCAAGGAAGAAGAGAAACACATAAGTTACTAGTTAACATATCAAACACATGTAATTAAATCCCAAGACCTCCACTAACAAGCATAAACAACTATATACATTACCCTATGGATCATGAACCTTAAACAACTTCATCTTGGACATATTTCTTTGCTTAGAACCGGTTACAACATAGAAACAAGTAGGAGACAACACCAATCATGTAAGTGAACTATCACATCCCTAAAAACATGCTTCATGTCTCTTATACCTACACTTACACACAAGTAAACCCTAGATGATTTATAAACAAGTTCTTGTCCCTCCTTAGTCCCTCATACCCACGGCTCCAAATCAAATGGAGAAGGAAGTTCAAACTCTCAAGGATTGCCTAGTTACATCATTGTTGGAAAAGTATACAACATTCTCTTCACCCTACATATTAAACTAACATTAGCTAGTCCTAATCATAGTTTTCTTCTTCTCGACATGGTTTACAAGCATACAGGGTCATAACTATTCATATATAAAATGTTCTTGGAAGCTTGGTTGGGGTTATACAAGGAAGGTTTTCAAATTGGGTTTTTTTAAGAAAATTATGGTTTTCAAAACCAAAATTTTCTAAATTATATAGTTAGATTTTAAAGGATTTTCCTCCCCCTTAGTTGGTTTGATCTTGGTTTTCAATCATTCATCTTAATACATTTCATCTAAGTTTACCGTATAAACACTAAACAAACATACCACTAACAGAATATACCCTAATCTTTTCAAATACTTCCTTTCATGTATTATATATAATTGTGTTAATAGATAAAATAAAAATTCAAAAACAAAAAAAAAAAAATCATCACCTCATGTTTTCTCCTCCTAGTTCTTTTCTTATTAAAAGAGTTTATTATAAATGAAATCATATGTATGACAATAATCAGCTTATAAATACAAACCGAAACACGAATTTAATAATTATTTTTTAAAGAATACTGTAACATGAGCCAGCATGCCCTATATCAAACCACCTCTCCAACCACCCCACCCCTACCCCCAACCGCCCCCCCCCGCCCCACCCTCCCACCAGAGCCACGTCTAATCATAATCAAAACCCCCCCCCACCCCCACCAAAAACCCTCACCCCACATACACCCCCCCCAGCGATTACATCACCCCGCACAAAGAAAGAAAAAAACATAATATATAGTACAATCTCTATGCAACTATTAAATACTTATCACGTTTAGATACGTAAATAAAAAATAAAGGGACAATTTAAATGGCCCACATGGACCTATACTGATGACACAATGTAAAGGACTATAACTTATATACCATGGTTTGTTAATTTATAAAATAAGAAAGACTAGAGGTAATTAAATATAAAGAAGAGTTAACAAGAGTAAGTACAATAAGTAAGTTACCCTTTTAATTGCTACGATCAGTCGAAACTAATTAATACTAAAATTTAAATTTATAAAAATATACATCTCATAAGGATCGAAAGCATATCAGCAACTTGAAAAACCGATAAATACCTAAGATGATACTGATTAAATACGAGCTTAAGCGTATAACACGTGTTTTTTTAAAAAACTAAGTAAATAAAACAATATAATAATAGAATCTATCAAATTCTATACTTTATACTTGTAAATAGAAAATAAAATTAAAAGACTTCTACCACGTAAGAAACTTGAACAACCCACAGTGACCATTCACTAGAAAACATCTTATTTCATGTTTCAAGTCATAAAATACCACAAAAGTACTTTATAAAAATGTTAATTAATAAAAACACATTTTTTACAGAAACAACCAATGGACCATGGACATAATTCAAAAGAAGATAGACATTTTAATGGGATGAAAGCCGTTGACAAAAGAAATCATAGAAAACCGAATTAACCCGAATAAACACCAATAACAACATCTATTATCCCCCATTACACAATTATACACCCGTCACATTTATAACTCAACACTTACTGTTATTGTTCCTAACCGTAAAAATGAATATAAAAAAATTACTATTAGATACGATTTTTCAAAAACGATAATCCATACAAGTAATGAAACGATGAAACGTGAATAAAAGCAGAAGACATGACTGTTATTATTAAAAGAGGCATTAAGACCGATTTAAACCTAATTACAAATATATACTCAATAAATCCAAAAGGCATTGTAAATCCTTGTATTTAAACATATAAAAATATTTAAAACATCGTCTAAACCAAACAACAAAGAAATATCGATTATGTGATCCAAATTATTATCAACATATAAACTTTAAAAAAGAAAACCTAGGTGATAAATTAACAATACACAAATATATAAAACATGCAATATGTAAGTAATGTAAAAGATTAGGGTGTTATGTAAACCTAGGAATGTAAGATGAATGATGAACAAGATCAAACTCCAACTAAGAAAAACCCTAATTAGAAAATAGGTTTTAGAAAACCATAATTTACGTTAAAAACCCTAATTTGAAACCTTCCTTTTAAAACCCAAACACAAGCTTCCAAGACACCATATAAAGATAGTAATGACCGCATGTATGCTGTAACCCTTGAGAAATGAAAAACTCTGAAAGTTTTGTGTTAGAAAAATCAAGCCGTAGGGTTTTTGGGTTGTTTTAGAGTGTTTGTGAGTTAAATGGTTTACTTGTTATTGATAAGGGGAAAGAAGTGTGACCTATAGGGAACAAATATATAGCATGGATAATACTAGGAAACCACTATATCAAAAACAAGCAAAGTTTTGCCTTGTTTTCTTCCATGTCCGGTTAGGGAAGCCAAAAGAGAAGACAAAGTTTAGTTTTAAACTATTAAGGACACCATAGGCTTATGACAAGTCATGTTTTAGGTTTACTGTTGTGTAAGAAGTGAGAAGATAATACTACAAGCTTGGTTTGGGCTTTCTTTCTTTCCTTTGGTTCATTCTGTGAGTTCTAGAACAAAGGGAAGACACAAAGTTGGGTAAAGTGGTGGTTTGATCCCTTGGATAATAACTATGATTGTTTAATTGTGTAATTGGAGGGTTATTGATAAATTTGGAAGTGATTCATGTGAATTGTAAGGTGTAATTTTGTTTATGGGCTGAATTTAACAGAATTTTATGAAGGTTTTAGGTATTATAGTATTAGTGGGATTTGTTGAAGTTGTAGTTGGTTTATGGTTTGCCATGCATGCAAAAGTGTAGTTTTATTGTGTTACGTAGACGTTTTACGTAAAAATAAAAAGCGTAAAGTTATAAATATATCAACTAATAACTTATAACACTTACTTTGATGTCAAACATTTATTTATATTATAGAAGCCTGTTACATTGAAATGATCATTTTTAGTTTACGCGATTTAGCTTAACGATAAAAATTAAAAGCGAACGCGTAAAAGCCTAAAAATAAATAATAGAATAATTAAAGTCGTAAATGACCTGAAAATGTGAAATGTTAGAAAGGGAGGGGGGGGAAAAGAGACAGCCTTCCGTTAGAATAGCCTGTCCCCAAGGTAAGTCGCGACACTTAACGAAGGAACGGTTTATGAAGAGATGCGATAATTATTTTGAAATGTTCTTCGTTCCCAAAGTGAATTCATGACCTCTCTTCAGTTCCACCGAATCCTTGACAATTGAGATACGGCTTTTCATCAACCGTTTGACTCTCGATCCATGATCTTTCTACTGGTTTCCTCCACAAACAAAGCTTGTCACCAACATGAAGTCCACTAATGGAACGCTAAATGGTTTCGACGAATAACATTGTATCTTCTAAGTTGAACATGAAATGTATTGTGAACCCTGCTCAACTCTTGGGGAAGCTCAAGCTTGTAAGCAACGGATCCAACCTTTTCCAGCACCTTAAAGGGTCCAACATACCTAGGGTTTAACTTTCCCCGTTTGCCAAAACGTACGACCCCTTTCCAAGGTGAAACCTTGAGCATAACCCTATCCCCAACTTGAAACTCCATCGGCTTATGCTTTAAATCGGCGTAACTCTTTTGTCGGTCACGAGCGGCTTGCATTCTTTGCTTGATCTGAATGACCTTCTCAGTTGTCTCTTGGACTATTTCTGGACCGGTGAGTTGAACTTGTCCAACCTCGGCCCAACAAACAGGTGAACGACACTTTCGACCGTAAAGTGCTTCAAACGGTGCAGCCTTGATGCTAGCGTGATAACTATTGTTGTAAGAAAACTCAACTAGTGGCAAGTGTTTAACCCAACCATTTCCAAAGTCGATCACACAAGCACGTAGCATATCCTCGAGAGTTTGGATAGTTCTCACTCCCTTTGTCAGTCAGTTAGATGGAAGTACGCAGTACTCATAACCAAATGTATTACCCACAGCCATGAAGTGACCTCCCAAAATTTAATGCGAATCTAGGGTCACGAACACAAATGATCGAGACAAGTATTCTATGCCTTGTGACTATCTCCTTTAGGTACATCCTTACCAACTTCTCCATGGGGTCAGTTTCCCTCATTGGTATGAAGATTACAGACTTCGTAAGACAGTCAACAATCACCCAAATGGTGTCATAGCCTTGCAATGACTTAGGAAACTTTGTGATAAAATCCATTATGATGTTATCCCACTTCCATTGGGGTATCTCGGGTTGTACCAACAAACCTGATGGACTTTGGTGTTCGGCCTTGACCCTAGCACATGTCAAACATTTGCTAACATAGGTGGAAATGTCGGCTTTCATATTAGGCCACCAATATAGCTTTTTCATGTCTTGGTACATCTTGTCGAAACCCGGATGGGTGGAGTATTTTGATTTGTGGGACTCATGCATGATCACAGTCCTCAAGTCACCATAACATGGCAACCAACTCCTGCCGTTTAAGCATAAGGTTCCATCGACGCGGGGCTCCAACTTCTCCTTCGGTATATCCTTCCTGATCATACCTCCTACATCTTCGTTCTTGAGATTCTCTAGTTTTTGTGCTTCAGTCTGAGCATTTAAGATTTGTTTGGGAAGATCCAAACCAATAGTCATAACTAAAGCTCAGACTCTTAATGGTTTAATTCGCTCTTTCCTGCTCAAAGCATCAGCAACAACATTTGCCTTCCCTAGGTGATAACGAATCTCATAATCGTAATCACTAAACAATTCTAACCAACGATGTTGCCTCATATTCAACTCCTTTTGGTCTAGTATGTGTTGTAGACTCTATGATCTTGAAACCCACCGTAACACTTGGTTCCATGACAAGTAGAGCCACCAATCTTTAGAGCAAACACCACTGCACCAAGTTCCAAATCATGAGTAGTATAATTTTTCTCATGAATCTTCAACTGTCGTGATGCGTAAGCAATCACCTTCTCGTTTTGCATCAACACCGCACCCAATCCTTTATGTGACGCATCGCAATAAACAATGAAGTTCTCAGCTCCTTGAAAGGAGAGCTAAGATAGGTGCGCTACATAACTTATTCTTCAATGTCTGAAAAGCTGCTTCCTGCTTGTCACCCCATTCAAAGGCGACTTTCTTCTGAGTAAGCTTGGTCATTGACTTGGCGATCTTTGAAAATCCTTCAATGAATCTTCGGTAATACCTAGCAAGACCTAAAAACTAACGAATCTCCGTTGGATTCGTAGGAGATGCCCAATCTTTTACGGATTCGATCTTGGCGGGATCCATGTGAATGCCTTGACTATTAATCACGTGGCCAAGAAATTATACCTTGAGAATCCAAAATTCACATTTAGAGAATTTAGCATACAACTCCTCTTTCTTTAGAAACTCTAAGATTAACTTAAGACGCTCTTCATGTTCTTCTTTGTTCTTCGAGTAGATGAGGATATCATCAATAAAGACAATCACAAATTTATCCAAATATGGCTTGCACACGCGGTTCAAGAGATCCATAAATACCACCTATGCGTTCGTCAAACCAAATGGCATAACTTGAAATTCATAATGACCATAACGAGTTCTGAAAGCGGTCTTTAGAATGTCTTCTTCACAAGCTCGTAACTGATGATAGCCCGATCTCAAATTGATCTTTGAGTAAACACTCGACCCTTGAAGTTGATCGAACAAATCATCAATTCTCGAGAGCGGATAACGGTTCTTCACTGTCAGCTTATTTAATTCCCGGTAAACGATGCACATCTGGAATAGTGTTGATGAAGAGGTGTAAATGCTCGTTGTTAGAAACACAAAAAGTGTCGGAACTGGTTTCATATAAAGCCTTTTCGATAGTTTCTTAGTAGTGCCTCTGACAACTGTTCTTTTCATCTCGGACGGAGCTAAACAAAAAAGGTGCTGCGTGGCTACAAACGTGTCACACCAGTATCAAGAGTCGATCGAAATCACTTGTCGAGTTCCGGAGAAACCCGACAAGTCTTTAGGAAATACTTCAGGAAAATCTTGAACGATTGGTACGTCTTCAAGTCGCTTCTCCTTTGAATTGTTATCAGTCTTCTTTGTAGTAACATGTGCCAAAAAGATATGACATCCTTTTAGCATGTACTTTTGTATTTTAGTGCACGAGATGATGTTCAATCGAGTCTCGTTTCCCTGGTTGCTTCTGTCACCACGAACAATAAATGTCTCGTTTCCGAAAGGAATACGAACGAGTTTCTCATCACAAATAATGACAGCATGGTACTTCGCCAACCAATCCATACCAATTATGACGTCAAAACTACCAAGTTCTACGGGCATTAAGTCGATGTTGAATGAATGATTTAAGAAGTTTAATGTACAACCCCGAATGATAGTGGTTATCCTAATTATTTTCCCGTCGGCTAGTTCAACATCGTAATAATGGTCTAATGTAGTTGGTGTGATATCAATTAGGGAGCTAAATGCAGTAGACACAAAACTCCTATCGGCACCAATATCAAATAAGATAGAAGCATAGCGGTTGACTTCTCGATACATGATTTCTACAGGTTCCTCCACAAATTAGAGCTTATCATTAATATGAATTCCATCTAACGGAACGGCTAATGGTTCGTCGGAATAACATTTCTTTAAGTTGGATACATGAAATGTACTTTGAACCCTGCTTAACTCTTGAGGAAGCTCAAGCTTGTAAGCAACGGCTCCAACCTTAGCCAACACCTTGAAAGGTCCAACATACCTAGGGTTTAATTTCCCCCGTTTGCCAAAATGTACGACCCATTTCCAAGGTGAAACCTTAAGCATAAATCTATCTCCAACTTGAAATTCCAGCGGCTTACGCTTTAAATCGGCGTAACTTTTTTGTCGATCGCGAGCGGCTTGAATCCTTTGTTTGATTTGAATGATCTTCTCGGTTGTCTCTTGAACTATTTCTGGACCGGTGAGTTGAACTTTGATGCGGTAGTTGTAGGACTTCAACACGAAGTTTTACAACTTCTTAGGAAGAGTACATAACCGTTGTAGTAGTAGTATAGGCAAGACTCGGGGCTTGTTATCGTTCTCTAGGGGAATAGGTTGGAAAGGCTTGATCACGGTCTAACAGAATTCTAAGGGTTGAGGGAAGATTATTTTTGTATTTTTATATTTTATAGAAAGCAGGTAAATCATATGTTTGAGAGGTTTGGTTTGGTTTTAGCTATTAAACTAAATAATAAACTGACTCGTAAATGGGGTGAGAACAATATAAAAAAGAGATTGTATACATTTAATATGAGTATTGACTACTGTACACGGCCTAGATTGGTGCTTTTCTCCTAGTTGTTGTTGCTTTGTTACAGCTTTGATGATCATTAGGGAATTATGTTGACAACAAGCGAAAAAGTGGCAAGGTGCCCGGGATCCAATTTGTGGGAAATAGTCATAGGGCTCTAAGTTTATGTAATGATTAGATTAGTGAATCTAGAAAGTGCCCTAGTTCCGGGGGTGGGGCCCAAGGAGCGACGCATATTAAGCCCTCATAGGGGGGGGGGCTTAGCGAGGGGGGAGCCCGACGTGGTGCGCGGGGCCTAGGAAGAATATAGCGGAAAAATAAAGGTGGGGGTGAAAACCTCCTCCGGGCTCTCCTAGCCTTGGAGAGGGTAGATGTTTTAGTCACACATTTTGCCGCGTATTTCATTTTATGAATACAAGTTTTCTATGGTTTTTAAATGGTGTCCATTTTTCCATCTGCGCTCACAGTGAGCTTGGTCTCAAGGGGGAAGCGACAGGGAATCACATCAACACAAGGGGCAGGACAGGGGGGACGGCCAGCATTCACTCGAGTGTTCTCAGGAGGGGTTGATCATTGGCGCTAGTTAACTAGTAATCTCAAAGAAAATGGAAACCCCGCTCCATGTGACGTGATGGGGGTTAGAGGACGAGGGGGAAAATAAATGAGTGAATAGGCGATTGATGGATTCACAAATACACGGAAACCATTACAACGTGCGGCCCACAGCGTAGAATGCAAATTATTATTCTTAAACGAACAACCAAACACGTTAAAATAACCGGGAGAGCCAAAAATGGATAATGTGTGTTTCGCTATAGTGGTATAGATCGACACCTTATATGTAAGAACCATGAAAAATAATTGAATTTAAGAATAATTAAAAATTGGAGTAATGGTTATTTGCCAACAAACCTAACGATCTTCCTACCATCCTTATCCCAACAACATATATCTACTAAAATAAAAAACTAAAAAAAAAATATTTTCCACATAGTAATAACATCATCCATTCCATCACTTTCTCTCTCTAAACATCACAACCCACATCTCTCTCTTGTTCTTGGTAGATCATTAGATTACATGTTTCTTCAATTGGTATCAAGAGCCATGGAGTGGTGTGTTTAGTTTTTGTGTTTGTCTTGTGATTTGTGTTCAAAATCTTTATAAAGAACAAAATTTTTGATTCAAATTTTTTGGCGTAAAAACCTTAAAGTTTTCATTTTTATTGTTCCTATAGGGTTAGTAACACTAGTTGTACAAGAATTTTTGCTAAAAACCATTCAAAAATGTGTCTTTTTGAGTTTTGAAAATTTGGGTTTCGTAGTAGTTATAACCGAACTAGTGTGTTGTATGTTGGAACCGAACGAGTAAGCCGAACGAGTAAGCCGAACTAGTCACTTTAGTTGGAACCGAACAAGACCAACCGAACTAGTAACTTTAGTTGGAACCGAACAAGATCAACCGAACTAGTGTGCACCGAACAAGAGGAACCGAACCAATTCTCTTTTGACAACCGAACTAGATTCTTCTTTGTTAACCGAACAAGATCAACCGAACTAGTGTGCACCGAACAAGAGGAACCGAACCAATTCTCTTTTGACAACCGAACTAGATTCTTCTTTGTTAGAAGTTTCTTTGGTAATCGAACAAGTAAAACCCAAATTTCAAATTTCTAAAATTATACGGTTCTTTCTATGACTTGTAAAATCCCGTGAAACATTAATTTGTATTTCCCGGTTTTGTCGAGAATTGTAAAATCTTGTGTAGTTTCAAGAATTTATTCAAGACTCAACAAACACATAACCAAACACAATTTCTTTCTACCACCGATCGATCAATTTGTAATCTTTTTGATACCACAATGACGACTCTTGCCGATAAGTCACTTCTTTCAGGAGGAGACAACAAACCACCAATGCTTGAAAAACACTTGTATGATTCTTGGAAGAGCCGAATGGAACTGTATATGTTGAATAGACCTCATGGAAGAATGATTCTTGCCTCTGTTGAAAAAGGACCACTCGTTTGGCCTTCAATCACTGAGGATGGAGTAACAAGGCTTAAGGAATATATTGAACTGACTCCCGCTGAAGCCATTCAAGCTGATTGTGACATCAAAGCAATAAACATCATTCTCCAAGGCCTTCCAACTGAAATCTATGCTCTTGTGAGTCAACATCGTGTTGCAAAAGATCTTTGGGAGAAGATTAAACTGCTAATGCAAGGAACGTCGTTAACAAAACAAGAACGAGAATGTAAGCTGTATGATGAATTCGATAAGTTCACTTACAAGAAAGGAGAGTCGTTACATGAGTACTACTTGAGGTTCACTCTGTTACTCAATGATATGAACATCTACAAGATGCCATTGGAGCAATTTCAAGTTAACACCAAGTTTTTAAACACTCTTCCTGATGAATGGAGCAAATTTGTTACTGATGTTAAATTGGTCAAAGACTTGCATACTACCAATGTTGATCAGCTTCATGCTTACCTGCAACAACATGAAAGACATGCAAATGAAGTTCGTTTGATGCATGAACGTAACTCCGATCCTCTTGCTTTAGTTGCATCTCACCAATTACCTCCGTCAACTTATCAATCTCATCTACACACTCTCCCGAACTCTCAACTTCAACATCATGTTTCACCATATCCGTCTTCACAGTTTGTAACACCTTATCAGACTCAACAATTCACAACCAGTCAATCAACACCTCTTTCAATCACTTATCCATCAAATGAGTACCAATCCTCAGTTCACCACAACGTTTATTCTCCACAATCATCCATCCCACAATTGGAATATGCTCCCACAACTTACCAACATCAACAATCTGAATTTTCCCAACCAGACTCCGGTCTAATTGTTCCAGTGTTCCAGAAAGGGGATGATCCAATTGATGCGATCAATCACATGATGTCATTCTTAACTGCTGTTGTCACATCCCGGTATCCTACTACCAACAATCAGCTAAGGACTTCGTCAAACCCTCGTCAACAAGCTACCATCTATGATGGAAAAGTAACTGTGCAACCTGTTCAGGGGAGACAAACTACTTATGCTGCTGGAACAACGAGAAAATACACACCTGGAGCAAGTGGAAGCAACACAGGGAAACAACGGACTGTCATCTGTTACAACTGCAAAGGGGAGGGTCATATTGCCAAGCAGTGTACTAAGCCCAAGAGAAAAAGGGATGAAACGTGGTTCAATGATAAAGTGTTGCTGGTTCAAGCTCAAGCAAGTGGTCAAGTTTTAACAGAGGAAGAAATAGCATTTTTGGCAGATCCAGGACTTCCTGACACTCAAACCTCTCAGACTGTCATTACCCACAATGCTGCTTATCAAGCCGATGATCTGGATGCCTATGACTCTGATTGTGATGAACTTAACTCAGCCAAGATTGCTCTCATGGCAATCCTTCCAGGAATGACCAGATGCCTCACTGAGGTACACAAATCCATATAATCTGACCTATGATTTAATCAATCCAAAGTGAGCAAGATAATGAAACGTCTCTGAACAGCAATGATAGTGAATCAGACAGAAACTGAAATAACCAGTGATAGCAATATCATTCCTTATTCTTAGTATTTGAGTGAAACACAACAGGAAACTGTCCAGAATTATAATCTTCTGCTCAACAAGATGTCCTGATATTATCTATGTTTGAATAATTAAATACCCAAGTGATGAACTGCACCAATGTTAATCTGGAATATAAAAGTGCCAATAAAGCTTTGACTACCGAGCTTGACAGATATAAAGAAGAGGTTAAAGATTTGAAAGAAATGCAAAATGTTGAGAACAGTTTTTCAGGATCAAATGAACAGTATGCCGAGATTGAACGTTCTTAAGCAAACTCTTCTGACAAGTGCAAGAAAGGATTCCTTGAAATGAAAACAGTTTCTGATCTCAAAAATGATTTAAAAATGGAAGAAAACAGAAATATTGATAGAGAAATTGCTTTAGAAAAGAAAATTAAGCAACTTGATAATATCATTTTCAAAAGAGGTCAATCTGCGCAAACTGTTCATATGATGACTAAATCAAAAATTTGTTATGATCATTCCACGAAACAAGCTATCGGTTTTGAAAAACCTTTCTATCTGAAGAAAGTTCGGGAGTCAAAGCCAAAACTGTATGACGGGAATGTCATTCTTAAAATGGATGCTATTGTGATTCCTGATTCTGATGAGACATTAATGCTTTGTGAAGAGAGTCGTTCAAAAATGCTTTTGAAAGAACAAGATCCAATGGTTGTAAAACATAAAGTGAACACTAAACCCATTAATTATGCTATTCTTAATAACGATTACAACAAACGATTTGTTCGACAATCTGATTTATATAGTGAACATGCCTATTGGAAAGCGACTTTGGTCCCACCTTTAGACCCATCTCCTTCTTCCACAACCAACAAAGTTGAGGTTCCAAAAGAACTTCCTAAAGTGAGTATGGTGAATACTAGCTTGAAAGAGCTTAAACGCCATCTTACTGGCTTTGATCAGGTTGTCAAAGAAAGAACCACTACCACAGCTATCACTGAGGGCACGTGGGGGTTTGAACATACAAAGGCTTGTTTTCGAGATGAAATTATTCTGTTTATAAAAGAATTAAAAGATATCTTCAATAACTTCAATCAATACTTGGTTGATGAACTTGTCGATGTCCAAAATGTCTTTTATCAAATGGAACAGGCTGTCCGAACACATCGCTTAGTCCAGAAATTTCAAAGATTAAAATGAATCAAGTTTGAGTGAAAATGAAACGACTCTTGGCACAAGACATTGATCATGAATATGTAAAAACTAATTGTAAATTGTTCTATGAACGATGGTTGTGAAACTGTGAATGAATGTCAAAAGTGTCTCGAACTCAAGACTGAGCTTCTCAACAAAAAGGATTTTGTTGATAAAGAAACTTACGATAAACTTTGTAAAGAGTATTTACAACTCTTGAAAAACATTGCATCACTTTGGAAGCTGATTCTTAACTTAATCAAGAAATTTTTCAACAGACAAACAGTGTTTTAGATCAAAATGCTCCAATTTTACCCAGTTGTTTGAGTTAAGTGAATTGAGAGCTCAGTCTCAAGAGAAAGACACAGTCATTGTCAAGTTGAAAGAGCAAATTAAGTCCTTAAAAGGAAATGTGGATGATAGTAAAGTCAAAATGGACATGGATGAAATTGAGACTCTTAACATTGAATTGGAATATAGAGTGACAAAACTTGTTGCTGAGAATGAGCATTTGAAACAGACTTATAAGCAACTTTATGACTCGATTAAACCAAAACGTGTTCAATCAAAAGAACAATGTGCTGCGTTAATCAAACAAGTCAATATAAAGTCTGGGGAAATTTCTGATTTAAATGCTAAACTTCAGGAACAAGGTTTGGTCCTAGCAGCCCTAAAAAATGAGTTAAGGAAACTTAAAGGAAAAGCTTTAGATAAGGAGGCTATTAAGACCTACTATGTTGATCCAAAAGTGTTTAAAGATAATATGGAACCAATCACGCCCAAATTATTGAATAAAAGGACTGCTCACTCCTCTTATATTAAGCATACTCAGGAAGAAGCTTTTGTCCTTAAGGATATAGTCGAACATGTAAAAGCGAATTATCCTCAAGATTCACTTTTAGAGTCTGTCTTTAGGTATACCAGCAGTTTAAATGACATCATGGATTGATGCATCAAAATGGATCATCCCTTTCTGGAACACTGGAACAACTAGACCGAAGTCTGGTTGGGAAAATTCAGGTTGTTGCTGTTGATAGGCTGTGGGAGCATATTCCACTTGTGAGATTGATGGTTGTGATGAATAAACGTTGTGGTGAACGGAGGATTGATACTCATTTGATGGATAAGTAATTGAAAGAGGTGTTGATTGATTGGTTGTGAATTGTTGAGTCTGATACGGTGGAACAAACTGTGAAGACTGATATGGTGAAACATGAAGTTGAGATAGAGACTTTGGGTGAGTGTGTAGATGAGATTGATAAGCTTGCTGAGTTTAATTGGTGAGATGGCAACTTAATAGCAAGAGGCTCAATGTTGCTTCATGCATCAACAACTTCATCACATGTCTTTCATGTTGTTTGCAGATAAGCATTAAGCTGATCAAACATTTTGTCGTGTGCAAGTCTTTGACAATTAAACATTAGGTAACAAATTTGCTCCCATACATCATGGGGGGGGGGAGGGAAAAAGAAAGTGCTTTAAGAGACTTGGTGTTGACTTGAAACTGCTCCAAATGGCAATCTTGTAAATTGTTCAATATCAATGAGTAACAGAGTGAACCTCAAGTAGTACTCATGTAGCGTCTCTCCTTTCTTGTAAATGAACTTATCGAATTCATCATACAGCTTGCACTCACGTTCTTGTTTCGTTAACGACGTTCCTTGCATTAGCAGCTTAATCTTCTCCCACAGATCTTTTGCAACACGATGTTGGCTCACAAGAGCATAGATTTCAGTTGGAAGGCCTTAAGATCATGTTTTATTGCTTTGATGGCCACAAATCTGCTTGAATGGCTTCAACTGAGTCAGTTCCAACATATTCCTTAATCTTGTTACTCATCCTCAATGAGTTGAAGGCCAAACAGTGGTCCTTTTCAACAGAAAGCAAGGAAATCATCATCGCATGTGGTCTATTCATCATATAAGTTCCATTCAGCTTTTCCATGAATCCATACGAAGTGTTTTTTCAAGCATTGGTTTTGTTGTCTCCTCCAGAAAGAAGTGACTTTCGCAAGGTCAGTCATTGTGGTATTCAAAAGATACAAATTGATCGATCGATGATAGAAAGAACATTGTGTTTAGGTTATGTGTTTGTTGAGTCCTTGAAATAAATCTTGAAAACTACACAGGATTTTACTAAAATAAACGATCTTGACAAAACCGGAAAAACAAGTGTTTGTTCACGGAGATTTTACAAGTCAAAGAAATAAAGCCGTATAAATTAGAACTTTGAGTTAATGTCCTATATTTGTTTCCCGTAGATTAAATTAGATTTTATTTAATTAATTTTAGTTGTAATTATATCAGTGTTTCCATCATATATTCTCCATCATTCAATTTCTCATCAAACCAGGATAACTTTCAATTGCAGCCTCGTTGGGACATACGACCCGGGAATATCTCTTCCGGAATCTTTTTTATCATTGATTTGATTCTTATATATTTTATCTCTAAGTAAGTCTTGACTTTTTGCCTTGGTCAAGGGTGAAGAGTTTGGATTTGCCTAGTATTTTATATATATACTATCAGACGAATCAACTTAGATTACTCGTTCGGTTTTAACTGGAGAGACACTCGTTCGGTTCCAACAATAGTAATCTAGTTTGGTTCTCTAGTTCGGTTATCTACTTCGGTTCTTCTCGTTCGGTTCCAACACAAAGTATCTTGTTCGGTTCCAACTACTACGAAACTCAAATTTTCAAAACTCAAAAAAACACATTTTTGAAAGGTTTTTTGCAAAAAATCTTGTACAACTAGTGTTACTAACCCTATAGGAACAATAAAAATGAAAACTTTAAGGTTTTTAAGCCAAAAAATTTAAATCACTATTTTGCTCTTTGTAAAGGTTTTTGAACACAAATCAAACACAAAAACTAAACACACCACTCCATGGCTCTGATACCAATTGTAGAATCATGTAATCTTATGATCAAACCAAGAACAAGAGAGAAATGTGGGTTGTGATGTTAGAGAAAGAATGGATGGAAAATGGATGAAGTTTATTAAGATGGAAAATGAAAATATGGAACAACCAACCCCTCTCCAAGGCTAGGAGAGAGCTTATATACTACATGTTGTGGCCGGCCCATAGGTTCTAATGGGCTTCCCATGGACCTTGGGCCGGGCTAGTTTACTTAACTAACGTTACACATACTACGAGCTAAGACTTAATACAACTTGGAAGTGACCGATACTTTTTGTGTTTCTGACAGTTTGTTTTTTTTTACTTTACAAACTTGCTACCCTAATACCTACGTGTTGTGCGTCCCCATACAAACACTAATACACCTTTACTACAAAACCCCAATACCCATACAACTGTCCCACGTCTCAAACCATACTTCAACCCTCAAACAGTATCACCTATCTCATAATGACTGGTTCCGATCCTTTCGGTGTTTCTAATTGTAAGAATAATACCACAAATGAATTGCTATCCACATTGCTTGGTTTGTTGGGGACTATGTGAATCACAGGTTCTAACCCTTTGACATTAAATACTAGCCACCAGGGTATTAGCACTCATTTGGCCCAAACTCCAAGCCCGGTTGCTTATGATACTACCCATATACCACCTAGCCCAACCCCTTCGTATCAACTTGTTGGAGCAGGTCCATTATATGGCCAAATATACTATCCAGTTACTACACTACAGGCCCAATTATTTAACCCATTTGCGCCTCCTTTGGCATCACAAGTTAATCCTCCATCGGGTTTTTCATATAAACTGGCCCAACCGACTACACCGGCCCAACAGGTTCAGTCTGGTTCACCAGGGTCCACGGTTACTACGCGTCAAGCAGTAATTTTACATCTTGCTTTTACTGTCGGGACACTTTATGACCTTGCTTCTGGCGCTTGTAATTTCGATACAGGTGTGAGCTCTCATCTCAATAATTCAGTTAATAGTCTTAGTGAAATTTTTAATACATGTATGTATCCGTCTGTCTCGGTTGGTGACGGTCATTCTATACCCGTCACTAATACGGGCCATAGTATTTTTCCAACTCCAACTAGATCTCTTCACTTAAATAATGTTCTTATCACCCCTCATATTGTCAAGAATTTAATATTTGTTCATCAATTTGTTCGTGACAATAATTGCACTATCGAATTCGATGCGTTTGGTTTTTCCGTTAAGGATTTCCTAACGCGTCAGGTGCTTCTCCGATGTGATAGCACGGGGGATCTTTACCCAGTCACAGCTCCATCTCCTATCCCTCATGTTTTCCTTGTTAGTCAACACACGTGGCATCAACGTCTTGGACACCCAGGGGGTAAAGTGTTGCGTCGTCTTGTTTCTTTTAATTTTATTTTGTGTAATAAAGAGAAGCCTCCCGTTCTTTGTCATGCTTGTCAGCTTGGCAAACACGTGGGGCTTCTTTTTGTTAGCTCCGGTACTGTGATTAGTTCTTGCTTTGACATTATTCACTCGGATGTGTGGACTTCACCCATTCTGAGTCTTTCAGGTTTTAAATATTATGTCTTGTTTTTAGATCATTATTCTCAGTTTGTTTGGGTTTATCCTTTGGTTAATAAATCTGATGTTATGTCCAAATTCGTGTTATTTCGTAATTATGTTCGCACTCAATTTAAGTGTGAAATCAAGTCATTCCAATGTGATCATGGTGGTGAATTCGACAACCGTCGCCTACATACCCTTTTTGCCCAAAATGGAATTCAATTCCGCTTTTCATGTCCCCAAACCTCTCAACAGAATGGAAAGTCTGAACGAATGGTTCGTACAATTAATAACCTCATTCGCACCCTCCTTTTCCAAGCAAACCTTCCACCAACTTTTTGGGTCGAAGCTCTTAATATGGTCACACAGTTACTAAATATCTTGCCTTCAGCTGCTATTGCTAATGACATTCCCTACACCCGTTTATATGGCAAAGATCCCAACTATACCCTTTTGCACATTTTTAGATGTTTATGTTACCCTCACCTTTATCCATCTCACAAACTTGAACCACGTGCAACACCCTCCATTTTTTGGGATATGCCTCTTCTCATAGAGGGTATCGTTGCCTTGACCTACACACCAACAAAATAATTATTTCACGACATGTCACTTTTGATGAAACCGTGTTTCCCTATGGCTCCACCATACCCAAATCCTCTTCCGTTTATACCTTTTTAGAAGATACTTTTGATCTACACCCTAATGTTCCAAATCCCACCCTTACCACACCAACTATTGGACAAACTGATCCATTACCACACCAACAACTTCCAACCGAACCCGCAGCTTAACAGTCCCCTATTGCGGCCCAACTAACACCTGCTTCCCCATCTTCAGCCCAAATCCATTCACCAGTCCAACAACCATCCCCCATGGCCCAACATACACCAATTCAACTTCAATTCTCCCTTACGGATGTTTCGCACCAAACCACAAAAGTTTCGAACCAACATGCACCCGCTATTATCCAAAATCCCCTAGTTAACCCAAACCCTGACTCGGTTCACCCCATGGTTACGCGTTTTCGTGTAGGGACTAACCGTCCCACTGAGCATCTTAATTTACATGTGTCTTCGGTCTCTCCTTTACCAAAATCTTATCGTGATGCGTTTAATGATCCAAACTGGCAAAATTCTATGCGTGATGAATATACTGCGCTTATTAAAAACAAAACTTGGACTTTAGTACCTAGACCACCGGATACCAATATTGTGCGTTGTATGTGGCTTTTCGCCACAAGTATATGGCAGATGGCACGCTTAGTCGCTACAAAGCTCGTCTTGTAGCGAATGGTAGTACACAGTTAGAAGGGATTGATGTTGATGAGACTTTCAGTCCGATTGTTAAACCAGGTACTATTCGGACTGTTCTTAGTCTAGCTGCTTCCCGACATTGGTCGATTCATCAACTGGATGTCAAGAATGCTTTTTTACATGGGGATTTAACTAAGACGGTTTATATGCATCAACCTCCTGGGTTTCGAGATTCTACTCATCTTGATTATGTGTGCTTGCTTCAGCGCTCTCTTTATGGGATCAAGCAAGCTCATCGAGCATGTTTTTAGCGGTTTGCTTCTTATATTACTCGTGTGGGATTTCATCATAGTCGTTGTGACACATCTTTATTTATATACCGTCAGGAATTGGATACTGCTTATTTGTTATTATATGTAGATGACATTGTGCTTATAGCTTCTTCTTTAGAATTGTTACAAAGGATTATTCGCTCTTTGCATCAGGAGTTTGCTATGATAGATTTTGGTCCACTTAATTATTTTTTGGGTGTTTCTGTCACGCGTGATTCTTCAAGTTTATTTTTATCTCAGTAGAAGTATGCAATTGAGATTTTAGAGAAAGCCCATATGCTTAATTGTAACCTTAGTCGGACTCCCATTGATACTGAGTCTAAACTAGGTGTTGGTGGTGATTCGATATCTGATCCGACTTTGTATCGGAGTCTTGCAGGTTCTCTCTAGTATCTTACTTTTACTAGACCAGATATCTCTTATGCAGTTCAGGAGGTTTGTCTTCATATGCATGATCCTTGGGAGCCTCATCTCTCTGCTCTTAAGAGGATTTTGCGGTATGTTCAGGGTACTCTGAATTATGGTTTGCAGTTATTTTCTTCATCTACAACAAATTTGGTTGCTTATTCTGATGCGGATTGGGCTGGGTGTCCCACTACTCGGAGATCAACTTCTGGTTATTGTGTATTTCATGGCAACAACTTGCTTTCTTGGTCCTCTAAGCGTCAGCCAACGCTTTCTCGTTCTAGTGCAGAGGCGGAGTATCGTGGTGTTGCTAATGTTGTTGCTGAGACTTGTTGGTTGCGTAATTTACTGCGTGAGTTACATACTCATTTATCTTCCGCGACGCTTGTATATTGTGACAATGTTAGTGTTGTTTATTTGTCCTGTAATCCGGTTCAGCATCAACGTACGAAGCACATTGAGACAGACATTCATTTTGTTCAGGATTTGGTTGCTGCTGGTCAGGTCCGTGTACGAAGCAATCTGGAAAGACAACACACTTTCACCTTCCTTCAAAATCTACTTCAGCTGAGACTATGGATAAAGAAATCTGGAAAGAGTTCCCAGAAGACTTGTACGAAGCAGTCATTGCACGACTTCCTGTCACAACCTTCTTCCGGTTCCAGTCAGTTTGCCAGAAATGGAATTCATTACTAACTTCTAATAGCTTCTCTGTTCAATGTAATCAAGTCCCACGAACCCAACCTTGGTTTTATACCCGAACCCATGAAAATGTCAACACTGGAGCCATGTATGAGTGTATGACCCCGTTTCAAGAAAATGGCACCAGCCCACGGTTCTCGCAATACCCACAAAAATGATCATCTTACCTGTAGCTTCTGCTGGTGGACTCGTTTGTTTTCTTGATATTTGTCATAGAAGCTTCTATGTGTGTAACCCGTTAACTAGATCCTTCCGTGAGTTACAGGCTCGAGCAGTCAAGGTCTGATCAAGAGTGGCTGTCTGGATGACCATCAACGAGAAATCTAGGTCCTACCAGATTATTTGGGTTGGTTTTGATGACGAGTATGAAGTTTATGACTCGATTAAGAACACGTGGACATGCCCTTGAAGGATGCCATTGTGTATTAGGCTTCCACTGTCGTTGAACTTTAGGTCACAACCTATCACTGTAGACGGGTTGATGTATTTCCTAAGATCAGACCCAAATGGGATCGTGTCGTACGACATAGAAACTGGAGTTTAGAAGCAGTTTACAATCCCGGCCCCACCACACCTAAGCGATCACGCGCTCGTAGAGTGTAGTGGCAGGATAATGCTGGTTGGGTTGCTGACAAAAAATGCCGCAACTTGTGTATGCGTATGGGAGATTCAGAAGATGACTCTCTTATGAAAGGAGGTTGATAGAATGCCAAATATATGGTGCTTAGAATTATATGGAAAGCACATTAAGATGTCTTGTTTGGGTAACAGAGGATTGCTTATGTTATCTCTTCGATCTAAAATGATGAACCGGTTGGTTACTTATGATATCTTGAGAAAGGAATGGTTAAAGGTTCCTAACTGTGTGTTACCACATAGTCGTAAACGACAATGGATTGCTTGTGGAACAGCTTTTCATCCATGTTTGACTGCTAAGGCTTAGCATTTCATTTTTCATGTAGTTTAGTTGGGTCATTGAATATTCTAAAAAACGACCCACTCATGTAATGTCATATATGTTTTGTGACTCTAATCATCTTTGTAACGTCGCAAATGTGTAATATTAATGACTTTGTTCCACTAGCTCAAGTGTCTACGGAAATACCATTTTTGGAGACAAGTATGGTTGCAGCTTTGTAAGAACTTCCAACATATACAGTGTGCAAGAGACTATAGTACCGTTAGTGTAATGTTACATTCATAAATGTGCAAACTTGTACTTTTGATTGTGTGTTATCAATGATGTTCTCCAAAAATAAGGGTTTACGACAGAATTCAGTATCCGAAGAACCAAAAGGTGGTAGTATTGCATCCCCAGAGAACTTCAACACTGCACGGCCACAAACCAATAGTAAGTCAGTGATTAAACGGTTCGGCCGTTCATTTCAGGTAAAACTGGGTGCAAAACAGGTTTGCACTGATCTTTATTAAAATAAAAAATCCAGATATTATGTTGAAACCACTATCGCACAATAACTGTTATTTATTTTCTAACCAATGTTCATACCAAACCAACTCTAATAATGTAATTCATACACCTGCACCAATTCCTTCCGGGCTATCCAAAAAGGTAGTCGCCCTGATATTAGTCACTCCATAATATCGAGTCGGATGCCTAGGTAACAAAAAAAAGTAGCCCAAAATTAAGAAAAGAAACATAAGATTTCTTTGATCATCTAATTCAAATACTTCGTTAGTATTGTCATTATAACACCTTAAGATAATGATTAAGTTTATTTGGATACCAAACATTTTGTGGATAACGGGAGAACTCATCCCCACCTTCCACTTTATCTCATCCAATGGAGTGAGGGAAAGATCTAAAAAAGACAAGGTGTAAGTGATTGGAGGTGTGGTTGGTGTGGGACGTGAAATGACCACAATACCCCTCCGCCTTTTTATTAATTTTATTTTTTTTGTTTAATAAGTGAGTTTTAATCTCAGCCATAGATGGGTTTTAGATGAAAAGTTTGGACCAGTCCCCCTGTATCCAAGAAATGGAGAGTATCCAATATAACCCTCCTCTTCTTTTTTTCTCTCTCTACACCTCGATCCACAACTAATATCAACACAAACAACTAATCGATCGATCTTCAATCGATTATCTTATTTTGAATCGATTATCTCCTTTTTCAGTTGATTAACATCAGGTTCAGATCTGTTTTTGTTTTAGCTTATTTGATTTGAATAAGCTTATTTATTTATCATCGTTCGATTTTATGAGCTTATAATCAGCTTATTTTGAACGAATGATCTGAATCAATTGTTGCTAGTGATAAACTAACTTATTAGGTGATTTATATAAATAAGTTTATTAATCATCATCATCTGTATTTATTTTGCTGAATTATAAGCTAGCTTATTAGCTTATTTTGATGAATTATAAGCTATCTTATTAGCTTATTTATGTTGCTAGTGTTAATAAGCTTTATTATTAGCTATTTTTTATGTTTTGAAAGCTCTATTAGATTAATTTGTTGATATAAGCTGAATTAAGGTGTATTTAGCTTATCAGTTAGCAATAAGCAGTTTTAAGTAGCTTTTGGTTAACGTGTTTGATATATCATATATGATACTTTTCATACGTATATCATATATGATATTGCTTTGTCATATGTATATGGCATGTGATTATCATATATGATATTTCATTTTTCCAAAAAACAGTTTATTTATTCTTTTATATTCATTTTATATTTTTTCAGAATTGAAGAACATGAATGCTTGTTCATTATGTGGAAGTTTATCACAACAAGAGGAGGTGCCCTAAGAGGTTTGAAGATCAAGAACAAGTCGTGGTTCAACATTAAGCTAGCTTATTAGCTTATTTTGATGAGTTATAAGCTAGCTTATTAGCTTATTTTGATGAATTATAAGGTATCTTATTAGCTTATTTATGTTGCTAGTGTTAATAAGCTTTATTATTAGCTATTTTTTATGTTCTGAATAAGCTCTATTAGATTAATTTGTTGATATAAGCTGAATTAAGGTGTATTTAGCTTATCAGTTAGCAATAAGCAGTTTTAAGTAGCTTTTGGTTAACGTGTTTGATATATCATATATGATATATCATATATGATACTTTTCATACGTATATCATATATGATATCATATATGATATTGATTTGTCATATGTATATGACATGTGATTATCATATATGATATTTCATTTTTCCAAAAAATCATTTATTTATTCTTTTATATTCATTTTATATTTTCAGAATGGAAGAACACGAATGCTTGTTCATTATGTGGAAGTTTTGATCACAACAAGAGGAGGTGCATAAGAGGGTTTGAAGATAAGCAAACAAGTCGTGGTTTAAATAAGTTTGTTGTCAGAGAAATTGTTGTTTAAATGTACTTTCTTTTATGTTTGATTGTTATATGAACAAGTGTTATAATTCTTATTTTCATTTGAATTATTGTTGTTTATATAATGGTACATGAATGTGATTCTATCTATATAACTTTGTGATATCTCTAGGAAATCATATATGATTTTACATCAATTTCTTTTACATTTGAATTATCATATGTGATATTTGTATTTTTTACAATTGGTAACAAAGTATCATATGTGATTTCTTTCATAAATCACATTGATTTATCTGATCTCACTGATTTATCAGTTATCATACTTAATGTTTAAACAATGATAACATGTGTTCCTGTTCTAATACTATTTTTACGAGTGATTATAATATGTGCATAAACTTAACAAAAATAGACATATTATTCAAAATCAAATCCGCAAGACATTTGTACTAGTTTCAGAGGTTTACAAAATGTTTATATAAATAAATGAGACCACATTTTTTTTGTTTGCGTATCGTTCTATAGAAAATAAAATGGAGATCACATTTTTTCGTCGTGCGTCTTTGCAAACTAAATCCGTTCTTGGCATCTCTCGTTGTAGATTTTCATATGCATCATTAAGAAACATTCCACACTTTTTGCATTGTCTTTTTTGAGTCTCACTTTGGTCTGATGATTGTTGTATCTTAATGTTTACTTCGCTGGCCAATTGAGATTATTGAATTCTTTCAAAATGCCTTGAAAACAACTTTATTACACAAATATAAATATTTGATTTTATTCAGGCACATTTTATCATATATGATATTAGTATAGTGTTCAGAAGTTGACTTTCAAGCAGATTATCATATATGATATTATACACACAACTAACTTTTAATTACTCACCAAAAGATGACAGACTTGCTTGTATTTTAGTTTCAAGCACATTATCATATATGATATATTATAGTGTTAAGGAAGTTGACTTTCAAGCAGATTATCATATATGATATTATACAGAAAACTAAATTTTTTAAGTACTCTCCAGAGATCACAAACTGCTTGTATTTTATTTTCAAGCACATTATCATATATGATATAGTATAAATGCTTACAACCTAGCTTATATCATATATGATATAGTAAATAAGTTTTTATAGTTTTTTTCAGGCAAAACTTATCATCATATGGGTTTTTTCACTAACAGGTCATATCTATATTGTATATCTGTTCAGCGTAGATTAAGCCATAAAACCTGATGATTCATAAAAATAAGCTAATAAGTTAGCTTATAATTCAGCATAATCAATTCAGATGATGATAATTCATTAGCCTATTCACATCAATCACCTAATAAGCTAGCTTATCATTCAACACGATAAATTCACATAATTCGTAAATAAGCTGAATTTATAATATAATTTCAGATGATGATAAATTCATATGCTTAATCATATCAAATAAGCTAAAAAAAGATAAATTCATAAGCTAAAAAAACGATCATCTTATTCACATCAAAACTAAATTCGTAGATAAATTCACATCAAATAAGCTAAAAAGGATAAGCTGAATTATAAGCTTATTCACATCAAATAAGCTAAAAAAGATATATAAAAACAGATCGGGTGAACTTTACCTGATGTTAATGAACTGAAGAAGGAGATAATCGATTTACGAATGAGATGATCGATTAATTAGATGTTCGTGATTATTGATTCAGATCTGATTTGTTTGGGTGTGTTTTTAGTGTGTGTTAAATGAGAGAGAGAGAGAGTGTGTGTGATAGATCTAAAAGACGGGGTGTGAGTGATTAGAGGTGTGATTGATGTGAGACGTGAAATGTCCACAATACACCTCCGCTTTTTTTTATTAATTTTCTTTTTTTTTGTTTAATAAGTGCGTTTTAATCTCAGTTATAGATGGGTTTTAGATGAAAGGCTTAGATCAGTCCCTCAGTATCCAAAGAATAGAAGGTATTCAATATAACTCTACTCTAAGATAATTTGTAAATATCACGACAATTGTCGACGTCATAGACAAGTCAACGTGAACCGCCCTGTTCTTAATAAAACCATTATGTGATTCGTCCTTTTAGTCGCATGTAAAAACTATCCAAACACACAATAATCATAACTGTGGAAAGTAGATGCACGAAATGAAGAAATAGGAACCAAGAAACAATAATTCAATTTATAATGAAATCATACTTGGATTATAGAAACCTACTTGTATAATACTACTAAAAAATTCTTGATCCATCTCGGACTGTATTCATCTATGATACTTTGACCCCGAATCACAAAGTCAAAACTAGCAATGTTACAATTCTTCAGGAACAAGGACAAATGAAACTAAAAAGAACATATGATAGGTGCCTGAAAACGACTATTTCCTGTATAAAAAGGGCAGCAACTCATGGACAGACTCCATCATCCTTGACAATCGGGTCATCATCATCATCATCATCTATGTTTTCTAGGTCTTGTACAACTGCTATAACTTGAAGAAATTCATCAGGGATAGCTGCAGGATCGAGATCCAAACAACCCTTTATAGCATTCAAAGATCCTCGACCGGCCAAAAAATGTGAAGGAATTTGATGAGAAAACCGACAAATTTCACTTTCCGGAAAAACCCTTGCTTCTTTAGGATTTAAATTTCTTCGAAAAACAGTTTTAAATCCCGCAACTTTAACAAATGGAGTCACAGTAAAACCTGTGTCTTCATCAGACTCATCAACTTCAACGATTTCATAGTTATGTTTAACTTCATTTGATATTTCATCATTCCATTCGGGAGACCAGTTTCTATACAAAGCCCAAACATCGCCTTTTCTAGGGTAAATTTCATAACACCCGTTTTCCGATTTTGTAAAATTGACTTTGTGCGAAAAAATATTAGGAACAGTTACGTTCTCATGTTTGCCTAATTTAAACTCACCAAATGCTTTCTCCGATAATATATTTAACTCGTCGTTCGTTCTTGAATTAAGCCAACACAATTTTATCTTAAACGGGTCTACTGAACTCACCTTATGGATCATGGCATAATGGCGCGGCATCCCATCATCATCATCATACGCAGCCCATATCTGGCCTTCTTTAAAAGCCGTCTCACATCTTTGCCGATCAAAATTATGAAAATCTGGGTCAGGAACATCCATCACAAGTGGCTCGATAGTACTTATTAAATCAACATTCACCGAGTCATCCAGCTTTTCTTTTTCATTCGTATTAGCCTGGTAGTTAACCACTGTTCCTGAGCTCCTTGGTAGGCAAAGAGTTCTTTTTTAATTTTCATATCTCCGCCCATTCAAAGTGAGTTGCGGGAACGATACTTAAGATCTCACCCTTCGTTTCATCGACTATACCAACTCGATGTGCGTAACCCACACCAATCACACTGGGGTCTTTTCACACTGACAGCGGATGTGACCAGAATGAAAAATGAATTACCGCTCTTTTTACTATTTTTATCTTCTTAAGCTTCTTCTCGTTATGTCTGCTTGAAAGCTTCTTCTCTCTCACCGTTTTGAACTTTTCATAATCCCGTTTGTACCATGGGATGCAGCTTGAGCAGAAGATGCCTGAATTATTTGTTTTTGCAAAACGGACCCCCCTGACAATGACGAATCACCACCCGCACCTAGACCTTTGACTTTAGAAGCATTTTGACTTTTATGGCGACTGTTAAAACCTTTGTGAGTCAGAAACTTTAGTATTCGGTGCTACGGTTTCCATTGCCAAAAATGGTTCATGGCAATTAGGGCACAAAAGATTTTGATGTAGATACATTCTTAGATACTCGTATTGCATTTTACAAGCATGACATACAGTCCAAAACGTCTTCTGATTTGTGCTTGTGGGAGGCGCAGTGCTAGTGGTGCCTCTATCCTTTGGAGTAGTACTTGTACCTTTATTTCGAGTAGTTGTAGTTTTAGTGAAATTGTAGAAACCATTTTGGCCCGGTGTTCCGCCGTTTTGAGCAGCATTTCTCCGATCGTCATACGCCGATCTTTTACTTTTATCAGACAGTTGACCCATGCATCCTGAAATCGTATTTAAATGCCCCATCTGCCCCTACAGACTTGTTTTTATCAGGATGAAGAGATAAAGCTAGTTTCCGGTAACTTTTCCTCACGGTTTCATCATCGGCTGATGGGTTCACACCAAGAATCGCGTAAAAATCTGATTCTCTGTTTATTTTATTTTCTGCAGCAATGTAAATATCAAAAGTTGCTACTAGCTGGGAAATACCATCGAGCTCTGGATATAAAGCTTGGGCCTTCAAAGCGAATTTTTAGATGCCCTCTGATGTCTTTGTCGGGAGAAGAACTTTCCTTTCGAGCAATTACTTTTGCCTATTAGCTTCATCTACTATTGCACTCCATTTACCCTTAGTCAATAGTCTATTTATGCGGTTGGCACTAACTCAGATGTATTCAATCCTTTACACACACGATATAGTTGACGAACGAACATAATACAATAGGTCACTTCAGGCACAACGGATGGCTTTAATTGATTCAATCCCTTTTGCGCATCTTCATTCAACCTTTAAAGAAAAAGCAGTTGCGCTCATTCAGAATTATGATTTATGACACTAAATCGTTCAATAAAAAAGATTAGACTAAAGCTTTTGAAAATCCAAATTACGGATTTAAAGATAAAATGTATAAACAATTACTATGTTAAATATTTTCTTATTCAGGAACTTGTAATTATCTTAAAGACTTCGATTTTGAGTAAATTTTACAAAGCATAAAAAGGCCATGACCAAGGATAATCTAAGGTGTTGACAAAGGTAGTCAGGCGTCTAGCTACTTTCATTTGCAGGTACAACACATATACATGCATGCCCATATATTCAAAAATACAAACATATGTGCATACATGTATGCCTATAAGTGTATACTTTTGTTGGTGCATTTAGTATACATAAGAAGATACATGGTGAGAAATTAGAATTAACTACAGAGACTAATTAAGATACTAATCTGGGGGATTTATACATTCACTGTGATAAATACGATCTTTCTGGTGGAGATCTACAATTCTCAAATTCTATGCTCAAATTAATCACCCTCGCAAACAGTCTATATACAGTTCAATCCTGTAAGGTTAATTAGAATCATTTATCCCTACACAAGTAAATTGTTTCTAAACCGTAATGGTTAAGTTTCTATCATACCGGCAACTGAGGTATAAAGTGGCTTCTGTTTTTCTATTTTGAACACTCCACCATTTGAAATTTTGAATCAAGACTCAAGTCTCAGACAGGTTGATATTTAAAGGTGCAACTGCAAAACTAAGAACACCTTTAGCCCTACCCTGGGGTAACCAGAGACAAAAGCAGCACTCTCTAGTAGTTAATGATGCATGTAGCATTTAAAATGAATTAAACCACTATAAAACACTGATATCTATGTTAACATTTTATCTACTAAATCACGGATTCTATCTAAGCTCAAGCATGCGGAAATGCATGCATTATTACTTGCAGAGTGAAGTAACCTAATAACATTAGTATCATGATCTAACCACTTTGGAAAGTTATTAGTAACTTCCAGTCAGCCAACCAGGGCACAAAAAATAGGATAAGTTAATTCACAAAAGCCTTAATGAGTCATTCTTTATCTATTAGTGATTCAATAAGGAAAGCTAGGCCACTAGAATAAAATGTGCAAAATTTTCAACTTCTACATCAACTAATGCAAGTAAGGCGGCATTTGGAATTGCTTATTTTTAAGTTATACAACTAAGTCTCAATAGGGCATAACTGATGCATGCAATGGTGTAGAATATCAAGCCTCAAAACTCACGATAGAAGAGGACAGTGACGGAGCTAGGAATTTCGTTCAGGGTGGGCCAAGTACTAAACTAATGAACTGTTCATTTTTATCCTCGTAACTATTAGACGTAAAAAGAAACCGAAACTTATGTTAAAATTAAATGGTACTATGTAACAAACTGTAATCTTTTTCTAGTTAAATGGGTAACAAGCTGAAATGGATGATTCATACTTGATACAGTAGTTAACTAGTTTACGTATATAATTTGTAAAAGTTATAATTAAATACAGCAAATGTTAGAATTAAAACAGCAAATGTAAACGTATAAACCAAGTACTAGTATAATTTAATAGTTTTCAGTGTTCTTTTTCTTCTAAAGTAAAACTTGATTTGTCATATTGTAGAGGGTGGGCCAGATACGCTATAATGTATTAAGTTACTGAAATGAGAAGTATAATATAATAAATTGTGAGAGTTTTGGGTGGGCCTTGGCCAACCCAACTCCCAACATGGCTCTGTCCCTGGAAGAGGATAAAAATAAAACATTTACAACCTGCCTGCTACAAGTTGCATGAAGAAAAGAAACAACGATGGCTACATTTTATTATATAGAGGGGGCGACAGAGTATGTACGCGCTCTTTCTCGACGAACTTTTGTTTATAATTTTGTGATGATGTCATGATTACGATTTATGAAGGTCAGTTTGACGATTTTATGTAGTAATATACGATTTTTTGTAAATCTATATACGTTTTTATGATAGAAGGTAATATAGAGATTTTATGAAATCATATATGATTCGTTATACGAATTAATATAATGATTCGTACGTTAGCGGTTTGCGATATAGGATATTTAATTTTGCAATTTGGTGTATGAGTGGATATACAAAAAATTTGAAAAATAAGTTCGTGCGGAATCACAAATCATATATGATTGTTATGAAAGCATATATGATTTTTATGATATATCATAATAGTGATCCGTTATACGAATCATGATATGATTCGTCTATACGAATTCACAATATTTGATGTTTTCGCAATTGTGATCTTGGAAAAAAAAAAGATCGAAAAAAAATTCCTCGTAAGTATGTATCCGTGTCCAACCGTTCGTACATGAAAGATAAAAATAAATATACTCGTCGCTCGCTGATGGTGTATTTTTTGTTCGTGTGTTTGTTTTTTTTTTTTTAATGCGATTTTACTCGTTGTGTTAAGATATTTTATTTTTTTAAAAGTGAGAAGTGGAAAGTGTGGTTTTTTTTATTTTTTGTGAAAGTGAAATGTGAATGGTTAAGATTGATTTCATTGGATCTTATGAGACAATAATTGGTCTATGTTGTCTTATGAGTAACTCTGTAGTGTGATTGGGTGGGCCGATACATTCTATGAGAAGTGTATTAAGTTACTGAAAAAGAGAAGTGATTAAATATAGAATAAAGGCGTAATAATGATTAGTATCTTGGTTATCTTACAAGGGTGGCAATGTCTATGTAGCTGGGTAGTTGACTTAAGAGACTACGTTGTTGATCGCGTGTTAGCCCTTTCAGCTGGGTGCACGTTGTGCTTTCTTTTGTTGGTGCTTTGAGTTTGTTATTTGTTTGGTGTCGGTTTATTTAATTGTTTTGTGTTTTTCCATGGGACTTGTTGTGGTCGTCATCGCAAAACACCCGGAGTGAATAACCGGTGGCTGGCCTCCGTGGGTGGGGTTTTGACTCGCTGTTTCGTCGCTTCTTGTATTGAGAAAAGTGAAGTTTTTTTCTTTCTTTTTTATCGTCCTCGCTGTTCAAAGTTCTCGGGTAGGGGTTTAGGATATTTTTGCTTTTGTCCATTTTCTAGATTGTTTCTGTACTTTAGCTTCGAATGCTCTTACTACTAAGAGTATTAGCTATTTATTTTTATATCTTATAGAGATCTATTTAGATATATATATATATACTTATATATATATAGGTAGGTTAAATTAAAATAGACTAAATATTCGTGGAAGATAAAAGAAATAGCTTTTCATTGTTATTAATAAGTTCTCGAAAAATTTCCAAATAAATTGTATTATTATGAAGAGGGTTTGTTGGTGCATGAAAAATAACTTTGTGTAAAGAAGTTTTTTACTAATTTTTGAGTTTTTTTATACGTTTTTTAAATGCCAAAATAAAAGAAATGTGTTTGAGGCACAAAAAAAAAATTTTGCATAGCAATCTTTGAAGATGTTTTAGCGTTTGTTTAGTGTTTTGTGTCTTATTTTTTTGATGCGCATATAAATATGTTGATGCAGAAAAAGTCAAAAGAAGTTGTTGTAGGATGTCCAAAAACGAGTTTTTTGATGCAAAATAAATGCGGAGATTGTAATGCCCAACCGTTGTTTTTGGACATAATTATTTTCGGCAAATATTATCCATTTTAGAAAAAACTTCTTTACAACTTTTTTCATGCACCAACATTTACACGATCTTGGTGGAATTTTTTCAGAATTTTTTTAAGTAACTTAAAAAAAATCTTTTTGATCTCTTCTCACAAATATTTGTCTTTGTTTATTTGATGTTTTTGATCCTTATATATATGTGTTAATAGTATATTATCGCATTATTATATTATATATTATATATATATTATATATTTGTCAGTGAGATATAATAATAGTATATATATATTGCGAGTGTTAAAAATGAAGATAATTTGTATGAGCATTTGGGTGGGCTGTCCCACCAAATCACCACATGGCTTGTCTCGCGACTGGGCTCACACTTTGCTTCCTCGGCAGCCCTGTCACGCCGCAAGACTCCTCTCCTTCCAAAACCTGGAGGTCACCCGCCACTTATTCCGCCTCTCTCAACGCTACCCGGTCCGCCATCTCGCCTTTCCTTGTTAGCTGGCCTCCGCGCGCTTGCACTCTCCGCGCTACAAGAAAATCAGCTTTTAGGACTGAAAGCAACGGGTTAAATGCGTATTGAATTGGATATAACTGAAGATACTTGAACCGAAAACGAAATTTACGAACCGGAGAAACCGACCCGTAAGTTAAGAAGAGGATAACTCGAAGATCCGAACCGAATTTAGTGAGATGAGAAAACTGGTCTTAGATACTTCATGTGTATTTTGGCCTTGTTTTGACGTACGACGCCAAGAAAAATTGAAGAACCAAAACCATTAATTATGATAAACGCGAAATCAAAACTGAATTATGTCAGTTCGGTACGACCCGGTTCGGTTTGATTTTTGATTGATTTTGCTCAGCCCTAAAATCAGCAGATATTCCTTTGGTTCGTTTTCTCTTTTCCCATCGTAGCTTATCCACCTTCCGAGATTGTGCTCGCTAAAGTGTGGCGGATGGTGGTGGTGTTCCTCTCGTCTCGACTCGCACCACCACGTGGCTGATGGTCCATCACACCTTGGTGCGCGTAGGAGCAGAAATTGGGGTTTTGGTTAGGTGGTGTAAACCACATTAATCGATTTGTGTGGGTTATATGTGTGGAATTAGTTGTTTGTATAAAATGAGATATTTTTTATGCACTTTAAAGTTTGCGAGTGTGTAAGGTCGTCTCTTTTGAAAAAACTCATGAGGTGCAAAGGTGAAGTATTGAATCAATGTAGCATTATCACCCGCGACCTAATGATCAAAGTGTTGTCGTCATGTCAAATTATAGAACTACAATGACATTTAGTTTTCGGTATTGTGTGTAAAGATAGTCAGAAGCATGAATTCGACAGCATTGTTGGTAATTATAAGGGACAGAATGTTAATGTTGTGCTATTAGTATGTAGCAAACAAGTGCGTTTTACTTTGAACTCTGATCGAGAAAAAATTTATATCATATTGTATGGTGAAAGACTATTGTTGTATGAATCCCTTTATTAGCGTGTTAATAGAGAAGCTTGTAAGAAAGGTTTTATCGCGAAGATTATTATCTACCGCCTTGTGGTCGTTTTTAAGAGATGTCATCAATGAAGTTCACAATGACTTTCGTTGCTAATAGACAAGATCCTGGATGGACCATTTCACTTTTTTAAACTGAGGATGGGTAGTGTGATTGCCAGTGTGTAAAAAGAAAAAGAGAAAAACCGACGCGATGATATTTAAGGTTTGATTTGAGAAAAGGCGTATGAATTCGTGTTCGTTGGGATTTATTAAACGATGTTTACAGAAGTTGGTTATTGGAGAGTAGATAGCTCGTGGTTGGATCCAGAGTTGTGGTTGGTGTGTAGGTGTCGCGTTTATAGATGGTTCTCGGTTTATAGTTAAAGGAAGAGTGGTTGACAGCCTCTACCAACGAACTTTCAATCTTCATAGTACGGCCTCAAGCAGAGGTGATGCGCTTTTTTCCGTTCCTATTTATATGGATTATGAAAAGTGCTTCATATTTTAGTTCAAAGTGTGGGTTGTAGATGTGCGCGGTCGGCATGTTTAGAGTGTATATCTTTGGGGATCAGTCTCTCTGCGAATTTCTTCTATACTTTTTTGCTGATGATGACAGTTTTCATGGGCCAATGGATGCAAGCTCGGGAATATTGATACTATCATACAGTGTGTTGGATTGTTTTTTATCGTGCTTCGGGCTTCGTAATCTCTCGTGGGTTGAATTTTGACCTTAAAAGTTAAAGACTGCAATTGGACAGGATATCTAGTGAGAGAGATACTAACTCGATATTCATGATCTGGGAAGCTAAACTCTAGATTTGGATTTTGTACCGAGGCTTAAAGCTCCATTCGCTTATTTAGGGTCGAAGGTTGGTGACCTTATGTCTCGTACTCAATCTTGGAATGACATTATTAATCACCTTACTACGCGTTTATCTAAATGGAAGATGAAGACATTATCGATTAGGGGCCAATTAACTCTCTTAAAATCAGTCTTAGGATCGATTCCTATTTACCATTTATCATTATTCAAAGCTCCCATGCAAGTTCTTCGTAGAATGGAATCTATCAGATCTCATTTTTTTCAATGGTATTGACCATAAGGACAATAAGCCGGTTTGGGTTGAATGGAATAAGATTCTGGCATCCAAAGAGAAAGAAGGTTTAGGTGTGTCGAGTTTGTATGCGTTGAATAAAGCTTTATTATTCAAGTGGATATGGCGTTTTAAAACTTAAAGATCATCTCTATGGGCGAAGGTTATTAGGGGTATCCATGGAGAAGATGGAAAATTGCATCAGATTGTTAAACAAAGTCATATTTCCATCTGGTTAGACATCGTATGCGAGACATCGTATCTTCAGAATCAAGGCTTGGATCTATGTGGTTTTATTCATAAAAAGATGGGTAACGGGTCTGAAACTTCCTTTTGGGAGGATACTTGAAGGGGTGAAACTGATTTTAAATCTCTTTATCCCAGGTTATATGCCTTAGAATCCGGCAAAAACATTACTGTATAGGAGAAGATGTCGCATGTCAATCTAGCCTTTTCTTTTCGCCGCAATCCTCGAGGTGGTATTAAACATACCCAAAAACATTATTGTAAAGGGAATGAAGAATATTGATAAAAGTTAGTTTCATTTTATTGATTTATTGTCAATGCATCATTATCTTGTCATTTGCCAAGACTTTAATTCCTAGCAACTCAAATACATAAATACTTTTAGTACTTTCGATAATTGACATAACAAAAGTGTGTATTAAAATGTGTACATACTCTTATTAACTGCTTAATAAACCACTTTGTTATGTAGAAGATACATTAACCTTTTTTTATATGAAAAACCCTTTTAAAATAAAAATAAAAAATACTAGTACTACGTAATAAATCGGCAATGTTGATTGATTCATATGTCCATTCCAATGACAATGCGTTAACATAAAAAAATCTGTCATTTTGCCTATTTTCTATAATCCTCTCGTAACATGATAACGTATTGACTTACAGGT
>BQNB010004033.1:79536-110555 GCA_026074375.1 Tanacetum coccineum | reverse complement strand
TAATCAGATAATTGTTTGGCCAAACCCAAAGGGTAATGCAAGATGATTCTTGATTACATTTGGTATATTTGAATTAAGTTCTATAACGAGAATCTAAATAGTTAAACTATATGGAATGAGTTAGGATCTATATCCATGGTTTAACGGTATTTGAACAAAGGGATGATTATAGCAAGAGATAAATAACCATGCTACTGAGAATGTTTATGAAACTTGATCTCAGACATTTCTAGTTTTTAAAAAACGAATGTGAGTGTTGCTAGACGTTTCAGTCGTTAGTATATGGGCAGTCTGCTACTCCAACTCCCAAGTGGGAGTTGTTGGATTTTGGTAGTTGGATACGCTTGTTATGACTAAAAATGTGTGAGCCTATTGGGGGCACACACGTTAAACACATAGAATGCGTTTAGTATTCACGTAAGCTACTAAAAGTAAACCAAAGGACAAAAATGATTAAGACATGAATCCTAAATTATACTAGTGAGTAGCCGGTTATGATAGGATTCTAAAATATGTCTAGATTCGTTTTTGATAAGATGGAAAGAAAGAGTTTTGATAAGGCTATAATTGAAGAGTTGTGATAATACCTAAAGTATAAGGTTTTTTACTCTTATCACAATTAGTTTTTTGAAGGCTATATAAGCCATACCCTAGCTTCATTCTACGTGGGACAAAAAACAAAAAGAAAAAGCAGTCAAAGTCTAATATCATCTTTTCATCTTCAGCCGTTTATACACTAACCCTTATTAGGGTTCTTGGATTTTCGGTTTCTCCTTATACACAATTGCAGATTTTCGGTGAACAAGATTAAGGGTATTCTATTGTAGTTTGATCCCTTTGAGTTCTAGCAAGTTGTAGTAGCAGGTTTACATCATAGTAGGGTTCGACTCAGGTTGAATCTGATCAAGGGTTTTGGTTAGTGATTTTCGGTTGTTTCCTGATCTAATTCGGTTTCACCGAATTTCGGTTAAAACCCTAGAACTACCTTTTGATTTTCGGTGCAATTCCAAGAGAGGGTATTGGTGATCGTTTTTCAGTAGCTGTAGTATACAAAGGTTGTATTGGTGGTACGTGAAGCACGGCTAGCACTCCGGACGTATTTGTTTACGTGTTTGTGTGAGCACTCGTAGAGGTGACCACTTAGTCACTAGTTTCATAACCATTTGCTGTTGACTTCAAGGGTATGTATTCTATTTACTTTTCATGTTCCTTAATTTGTTTATTTATTGTGTGTTAATTATATGAACCAAACTAGATCTATATCCGCTACGTACTCGTAGTGATAATTGGTTAACTGATTATCAAATCCCAACAGTGGCATCACGAGTCAACTCGTTTGGTGTTCCTATGGGTTACACACATAATTAAACACGCTTAGGACTGTATGAAATTGGTTTATTTATTGTTTTTATTGAAAACTATGGCAACGACATGCAATCCTTGCCATAAATAATGAATAACCAACCTAGAATCAACACATATGTTTATTTTAATAAAAATAAGAATAGATCATAAATTAAATGTTAATTAAGATGTCATGATGATTATATTCTTGTTTTATCTCGGCTGTAAGACTCACTTAACTTACATAGTCTAATAAAGTCATGTTTAAAGTTATGGACCACGGGGCTCCTAAGTCATTCGAGATTAGTTCATTATGCAATGAAAATCAAAATTTTCATTGCATAATGAACTAATCTCTTATTGTTTGGATAACCTATTATGCATAGTAGTGTATTATAAAGAGTAGTTTTTCATTGTTTAACAGTTCGTATACTTTGCTATGTGTCATGTAAACAAGAAATTTAATTCCTATTGATTATAGACTCGTGTTAAATGCGAGTGGCTAAATTCAAGGCTAACCATTATGGTCACCAAAGTCAACGTTTTTACACGTCACCTCAATAAGAAGGGTACTAAGGGTCCGTTTGTTTGTAGGTGGTTAGATTCGGTCAAGGATTTGGATTTGTTTTGAAAAAAATTAAAGAATGAGACAATAATTTATTAATTTTTAAAAAGTAAATTTGTTTTTATAAATATAATATAAAACTCCTTATTACTTAAATATAAAAAGTAACCAAAAGAAAAAGAGATGAGAAAATCTTGTGGCTCACAAATGAAAAGATGGTACTATGCACTGACATGATATTCTCAAAACCCACCGCTGCAACTAACTGAGATTTGAAATATTGCATCAAAGCTTATGTGTCCAGCGCCCCAAAATAAGTGTTACCAAACAATTGATTTTTTTTATATATTTATATTTTTGTTTATGTTATTTTGGGAAATAATGAGTCAAACCTACTTTAAAACCCTTAACACCAAACGAGCCCTAAAATGTTGCTAATTAAACTAAAAGACGGTACTAAATGGATGAACTTAAAAAAATATTTAAAATAAAGGTTTTTGCTAACCTCTTCCAACGTGTAGAGTTAAGGTTAGTTAACTACCTAAACTTATCCTACATAATAATGAATGCATTAAATACACATCGAATGAACTTATAAATTACTATAAATGTGTATTTAATGCATTTTCTAGTTAATTAAGAAAGTTTGTGTGTATTAACTATACATTAACCTCTGCCCGATGGGCAGAGTTTAGCAAAACCCAAAATAGAATACAAGTAATATTTTCTTGTGTTTTATGTGTTTGTTTAGTATGTTATTTTTTAATTTTATGTGTTTATTTATTCATGTTATGGAACAAGTCAATCTGAAAACAATATAATGACATCATAACTATAAAAACGATACAAATTAACAACTCATTAGACCACTTCTAACAGTGGCGCATCTTTTTCTTTTTCAGTTGTGTCACTTCAGTGTCACGTCAATACTTCCCGACTGACATACCCCTGTCGATCAATGGTGGTGTGTCTTTTTCTGTGTCACTTATACACAAATATATATATATACCTTTCAAAATACACACAAAAATTCAAACGACCCCCACTCCCTTGTCCCTACCCTCAGCCCCAAGCCAAAGAAGACCTAACTGACGCACCACCTCTTCGGTGGTGCCATCAGTGTCATAAAACCCACGCTCATTAGTTCATAAAATGAGAAGGCTGTTGGAAATGGTCTTATCGATTCGAATCCAAATGACATACGTTATACCAAGGGCCAAATCAAGTGTTGATGTGCTCCTAATCTATCATTATATAACACTTTTCTTTATGAAATAGAAACAATAGTTTATTGACTAACTTTAAGAGCACAAGGCGTGGTGGTTCAAGCTAATCTGTCACTTAAGAATTTTACATTTTGCGTTCACATACTAAAATACTCTTTCACTAGTAACTCAAGCCAAACCCTCCTTTTGAGTTCACCAATTTATTTTATTTTCTATTTTCAAACAAACTAATTTTTCATTCGTTAAAATAAAAATACAAATTACATTATGAAATAAAAAAGACACATATATTTAAAAAAAAAAAAAATATAAAAATACATCAAATTATCAATAAACTGATTTTCTTATTGATGTCGTTGCCAAAGATGCTCCATAATATTGCATTGAAGACTTTTGTAAGTTTGTTTAGCACGTAACTCTTGTTTTCCTCCGTTGGATTTCACACCTCTCGACCCAAGTACGTTGTGTTGGAAATCGTTATCTAAAATAACCTAATATTCCATTAATATCATACGAGCAACACAGCGGAATTAAACACATATATCAACTATAATTAACATAAAACATAAACGGAAAGCGTACCTTTTAGCAAAACAAGCTAAATCAAGAACCGGAGCTTCTTGAGAATACGCACGTGTATTAAACCCATGCTAATACCGAAATCCTTCAAGTTACTAAAAGCAGTAACCTCTACGTGTATCCACACTACACGTTAACCAATATCACCCAAATGCTAGTTCCACGACCAACGAACGAAGAATACAACAAGTAGTCGAAAACCAAACTCCTTTAAAAGGGGTACAAGGATAAGAAGATAAGGATTGGGATTCCAATGAGGTTTAGGGATCCTCTATTTATAGTGTTAGGATTAGGGTTACATAGCTTTGGGAAAAAACTACCTAATCTTGACACTTTTGGTCCCTCTCATTTTCCTTCCATATGGCCGGCCCCATAAGTAACGCCACACACCTTTGGTGTTGACTTTTTGACTTTTCTAATATTTATGGATAATTACTTTTAATTACCCATTAATTAAAAAGTCTTATAGTTAATTATTCGTAAACGAACTAATTAACGACCGTTGGTATTCTATTGTTGGAATATAAATATATATAATAAATATACACTTATATTATTATATGCACTAATCGAGTATTAATGCATATATAATAAATATACACTTATATTATTATACATATACCAATAGAGTGATATCTAGGTGTATACGTGTGTGACCCCCGTAGGCCCACGTATTCTCAGCCGTACAAATATCCATATGACATGAGCATATCCCAACACGTTGTATATTTGCTTGCGGACTAATATAGAACTCGTTGAATTCACTTATTGCAAAATTCTGATCTTTCAAAATCATGTTATGCAAAGTGATGCGAGTACACATGATTCTTCATAGCTTGTTGATAGTATAAGCACGAGTCGGTTTTTGGATATTTCCCAAACGTCCTTGGAGGAAACCGATGTGTTTCCATCGAGCTTTAATTTATATATAAGAATTATCGGTTTAACTAGGAACACATTCGGGCAAGTATACCTTAGTCATATGTAGTATAGTGATTGGTAAGTCAAGATCGTCCCAAGAGATTTGGTTGCACTCAAGTGTTGTTTGTTTGTCTAAGCAAGTAACAAGGCAGTGGTTATGATTGTCACGAATCAAACCACCTAGAAAAGCAATAAGAGAACAAGCACACAAAGAACGTACATGTTTGGACAAATGATCACATGGATATTAGGATGTTTAGTTTGGAAAACATATTATCATTGATAACGCTTTCGACCTATATAACCAATAACAATAGTTTAGTGTTTTATAAATCATTTATACAAGTCTACAAGACCAAATCATTTGTCGATTAATGAATTGAAATCAACCACTATTGAGAATCCTTTCGACCTATAGACTCAACAATGATTAACCAAAATAATAAGCAAGAACAAGTTCCAATTCAACCAAATATGATGTTATCATCATAATCCAAATAAACACTAATAAAATCCAAACATCCATTTATCACAAGTTCTCATATGAACCAAACAAGCATGAAGTCATAATTCACAAGACAAGAAATAAAGAATGAACACAAGAAAATATCCATCATCAACATAATCAAAGAAACCAAACAAGAAAAATATTAAATAAGAAGATACTAAAGTTCATAGGATGAAATACAAAGTCTTGGGATTCACACATGAATCCACCACTCTTTCCAAGCCGAATAGGACCTCTATTACAACTCACAACTTCTAGAAATTCCAACTAATATCTAGCAACAAGATTTGAGGGTGTTTGGTAACAAGGATTGATGGATATGAATAGATTGATTGATTGTTTCATCTTTATCCTAGCCTTGCAAACTGAGATGAGGGTTGAACCAACTCCCTACTATCTCTGGAAAAGGATAGGGGTGGTAGGAATGAAGGAAATTCGTTTTTAGGAGAAAGGGTGAGTTTTGCATATGAAAAATAAGGCATAAGGGTCTTATTTATAGTGTAAGACAACCCTTAGTCACCAAGTATAAAACTTGGGTACTAAATGTTATAAAACAGCTGGAAAATAAGTTATTATGGAGACATGATCGGACTTGGGTGAGTTGGAACATTAAAATCCACATTAATGAAACTTAGAGAGGTCAGCGAGAACGAGCAACCGGGCGGCTGGCCACACGTCTGAATAAAACACTTTTTATTGTGTCTCTAAATCTTAATTGTCTTCTTAATCCTTAAGCTCTCACTATAAAGACAACCCCTTTTTAAACTGTTTATAAAACTCTTTCACAAAACTTTAGGAAACATTTCCAAGAAACAGATAGGCGAAGGTACTGTTGGATTAACAAGCTGGTGAATAAGCTTTTGTGAAGGCTTATTGGGTTTATTGATTTAGTTGTATGTAGTTTTTGAGTTAGTTTTTACAAGTAGTTTTTATATAGTTCAAGTGTAGTTTTAAGTTAGTTTTTAAAAAAGTTTAAAAGTTTTTATTGTACTTGTACTTCGATTTTAATGAAAATTCAGCTAAGTGTGTTCTCAGTTACATTTGTCTTTTTAAAGCTTTTAAGCTCTCAATTTTAAGCCATCTTGATAACCTGTTGTTAGAAAACTTTTAAGGAAAATTCAAAAAAGAGGAAAGCAAAGTTACTGTTCTATTGAAGCTAAGGATGAATAAGCTATTGTGGAAGGCTTATTGGGTATTGGCTTAGTTTAAGCTTAATTATAAGCTGAGGGTAGGAAAGTTAGAGCTTATTAGGACTCCAAATCCTTTTTTTAGCAAAGGATTAAAGGTATAATCCCTTTTAATTTTTGCTTAAAAGTACTGTAGCATAGCTTATTTAGCTTGTTTTTCAGCTTATTACTGTCTTTTTATGCTTATTATTGTCTAATTATGCTAAAGTAGGCCTCTTAGTTACTTTTTCTTCATTTCCATGTAATTTGCTTAAAAACTGTCATAATTAGCTTAAACTGCCTAGCTTATTATCTACCTTAAAGTGATTATTTGTTTACCTTTTTGCTATTTTATTGTTTAAAAATGCTTAAGTAGTATTAGGCTTTTAAAAATTTCAGTTACACTTAGTTTTATTAGGCTTAAAAGTCCTTTTCAAAGATATTAAAGGAGTGTTTGGGTTAACATGGAAAACGGGTCAAAAATGCTTTGTGTATGGGTTGTGGTACTCAAGCTAGTTTTAGCTTAGGTTGTTAAGCCCATTTAAGCTGTTCTTATAAGTTTTTTTTTGTTCCAAAATTGTTTTTCAAAGTTTTTTAAACCATCTTCAAAACTGTGGTGTTCAAGAAAGGCTACAAGAGCTTATCTCATAAGCTCTTGTGATCTTAAGTTGTAGTGTCAAAAAAGTGAGTGTTTTGTGTGTTGGAAACAAGCTGTAACAAGCCTTGGTGTCATTTGACTTATTGAGTCAAAACCACCAAGAATTTAAGAGGCAGTTTTTAAAAGCAAAAAGACCCTTTTTCAAGAGTAAAATTCAGCAAGTTAAAATGATTTTTGGAAGCTTAAAATTGGTGCACAAGTCCATTTCATAGTATATTCAATCTGTTTTAGCTTATCTTTTTCATTTGAGCTTATTTGACAGCTTTTAAAAAGCTGTCAAATAAGCCCCTTGATTTTAGCCTTAATCTCCCCTGGTGCAAAGGGGAGACTTTAAGCTTCATTTTCTTTGCTTATTTAAGTGCCACAGTTAAGCTTTTTAGCCTTAAGCTTAGTTTTAGTTTCTGTCCAACTTAAGCCCTTTTAACAGCTTATTTAGTTTTAGCATTTAGCTTTGTAGAGCTTATCTAGATTAAGATTAAGTCCCTTTTTAGATTAGTTGTCCTAGTTTAGCTTATTTGTCCACCATAAGCCAAATGACTTAGCTAAATTTTAGCCTTAAGCCCTTCTTAAGCAAACTGTCATTTAAAAGCTTATTTTTAAGCTTATTTAGAGCTTTTCAGAAAACTTTGTAGTTGAGAAAGTTGTTAAGCCCCACGAGCTTAACAACTTTGCTTTACAAAGTTTTTCCAAAAAAAAGAAAGGAGACAAGGGGTGACCCGGGTGAGCAAGACTCGAACCCGGGTCTCAACCCTCGTACACCTCTCTTTGTACACAACACACACCGCTGCGCCCTTGGGACTTTTCTGTCATAGTCCCAAGGGCTTAGTAACTTATACTCATTTTAGGCTTTTAAGTATATAAGCTGTTACAGCTTATTTGAGGGCTTATTATTAAGCCAGCTTTGTGTTTCTTATTTTTCGTAGGTTTATTAAAGTGTCTAGTATTTTTAGAAAAAAATTCAGAATTTTTCGAAGTAGTTTAGTATTTTTTACAATTTAATTTAGTTAAAAGTTTTAAAAATTCATAAAAAATACAAAAATTATCAAAAAAATATTTTTCTTTTTTAGAAAATTTTATTTTGTTATATAGTTTGTAGGAAAAATATAAAACTTTTCGTAGGGTCATTTTTACAACTTTTCATTTTTTAAAGAGCGGTCCGGGTGCGGTTTTTTGTCTTGACTCGTTTTTGGGTCAAACGAACTCCGTTTTCGGTCTAGTCTTTTTCATTCTTCGTTATTTGTTCCCTAGAGTAGTTTAGAAGTGAAAATTTCTTCGTAGGGTAAATTTTAAAGATTTTAGGTTTTTCCCCCTTTGTTCGGGATTCGTGCTCCCGTTTTTCAGCTTAATTTCGTAATTTTTAGGATTTTCTTAAACGTTTTTGTTTGTTATTGTTTAATTTGACTTTCCACACTCTCAAATCAATTCTCTCCTTCAAACTCAAATCTTCCGACTGTATCGATTTTCCAGTCCAGCCTCGTTGGGTAAACATTTGGAAACGGAAAGGCTAAATCCTCACAATATCTAACAAGGGTTATTGTGTGCGGGTTATGTATCAAGTAATTTCACAAAAGTATGTTTGAAATTTTTTTTAAATCTGAGCATAATTTAAGCATTTTAATGTGAAAATTAGGACAAGTAAACATTCTAATTCCATCCCCCCACTTGAATTATACAACGTCCTCGTTGTATATATAAAACATTAAATACAGAAATTTAAAAAGAATTAGAATGAGAAACTCCCCTGATATTTGTTCGGTAGTGATTCTCCATGTAACTTTATTGAGCAAGAATTTGTGTTGAACAACCATCTTGAGGTTTCAAGACTCTAACACTTCAGTATCTCTAGATTTTGTAGATTCTCTACCAACATTCGTCGATTTTTCTTTCATGAGGTCCTGTAAAAAATATAGGAAAAACAGGTGCATTCCTATAAAAAATATAGAATGAGATAATATATATATATATATATATATATTAGATAAGAGAATACATCATAACTTGGGGTTTATAAATACACTTGAGTTTTAGAACTCATAATTACAATATAACTAATGACCAAAATTGAGGTGGATCAACATAACATGTAGCTTATTGAACTCTATTGGGGGTAATAAAGTACTTCTTCCCTAATTTTTCATAAGATAAATACTATCATGAATCCCAATCGTCCCAAAATTGTATTCACAAAGATAAATGCTTAGCAACCGTGTACTCAAATAATTAACTTGGGTTAAAACAATAATGTACTAAAAGAGAGTACATACAAGGTAGGCTAAGGCGATTTGGGTGTAAGAATTGGTTTAAGGGTTAACAATACTCTTTACACTAGTTCATATAATCGAGAAAGTAAAAGATTACCTTGTATGCAGACCCAAAACCACCATCTCTAATCTTATTAGCATCATCGATATTGTTTGTTGCAGTTTTGATTTGTCTCAATGTAAATGAACCAGTTACGCCATTCAGCTATGTTGAACCAAAAATGTGATTACTCCTAATTAGGAACAATCTAAAAATTACTCTGGACATGATTAAGCTCTAAGAAAAAGGATTTAGGCCCGAGAAACTTTGACCAATTTACCAATGAATGGGTAGATTTAGGTTGTGTTTCATCTCAATCAGGTCATAGATATAAAATTGGTGAAAAGGGGAGCATGTTCGCACCCACTGATTTTTCGTAATGTATAGACACATTACGATACAAACTCCTAAACCCTTTGATATAAAGATATGAACTCTTATTGTACTGAAACTATTTTTGTACCCAAAAGAAAAACTAGACAAAAATAAAATTTGTTAAAAATGTACAAAAAGTGTTTGTGGCTCATTTTGACATACACTAACCCACCACCTACTTCACCTTTCTAGGGTATGGACAAGGGATGTAATACATAGGTCATTAGTATCTTTGTGTCGTAAACAACCCCGCCGCCATAATATTCCTAGTATTAGGAAGACAACACAAACTGCTCCAACAACAATTCCAACCCACTCGGTTCACATTAAGATTCGCCATTTCCATTTCCCTGCATAGATCCATCTTTTGGTGGAACCTAAAAATCTGAATTATTAAAAGTAAAAAAATGTTACGAAAGACACTGAAACAATTAAAGCCATTCTAGAAAAGAATATATTGTTTCAAGAACACAATAAAAGGGTATTGCTAAGAAAGAAACAATCAAAAGTTTCTCTCAGATAACAAACAATAGTAGAGGTATTCCTAAAGACTTGAGAGCTTGCAGTTTTGCAATTTGTTCATGTACGTTTCACACATTACAAGTTAATTTGAAATGATTTTGACAAGCGATTAGTAATTATTTTGGCAATCTTCAATCATCATGCGAAAAGGAGCAAACTCATTCAAGGAGTATATCTTACTTGGATTGACAGAAATAGCTGAAATAAGAGGTCCATATACTCCTCTTTTGAAGGAATTGATTGTTCCTTTTTCCTGCCCAATTGAGTCCGGATTTCCAAAGTAGTCAAATCATTTACTGTTATAATTTTTCACAATCACTTTCCCAGCCCCACCTGCTTCATCACTAATGTCAAAATCCTTTTCCACCAGTATACCCTGCCGCAGTAACAAACATTCATACACAAACAACAAAAGTAGACTGAAAATGATCATTTTATAGATGCGCATAATTTAATTATAAATAAATCTATATGCTAGTTTTCCTCTCAAGGTCAAACTGAAAAAGTTATCTAAAAGAGGAATGGGTCAATCTGATTATATTACACGGGCATGATCTCCCAAGGACTAATCCCACCGAAGTTCTCATGACTATGGAGCAAGAAGTGTTTTAAAAACAAATATTTCAATTAAGTGTTTTAAAAACAAATATTGTGGTATAAATATTTAAAATAATAATAATAATAATAATAATAATAATATAATTTATAAACATAACATATAATCTAAACACTCTTTTTAATTATTTCTTTGTTTAAACTCCATCAAAAACTAGAAAACAAACACCCCCTTATCATATGACTATAAACCTTCAAAAACCAAACTTTTGATCTAATCTAACCAAGAAAACGCACACACAGTCTAGCTAATCATCCCATATGCTCTGATACCAATTATAGTATATTAGATATCATAACACAATCAATGATTTAGGGGTTGGCCAAATTTATAGAGAGAGAAAGTGAGTTTTAGTGAGAGAAACTACACCTTATGTGTGTGTTTGATAAATTGAACAACCAACCCCTTCCTATGGCTGAAAAAGGGGTATAAATACAAGAGTTTGATGCCCTTAAGTGGGCTGTGAAGTGGGCTAACATGTGGGTAAAGACCCGGCCCAACACCATAAGTCATACGGTAATTAAACGATTAATGTTAAGGCTACGAGCTAACCTATGCTAGACATTACACGGGGTGACCGAGTCTTTTACATGGATTTTCTAATATCTAACACTCTGAGTATAGCAAGTAGGTGCAATAAAATTCGTAACAACAACCAAAAAAGTGTGAAACTTGAAAGAAAAGTACAAGTTAGCGCAATTCAAGTAATTAGCAATAGGACAACGTGTACCTGAGGATACAAATTAGACAGGATTTATAAGAACGTCCTCTTTAGAGCAACGAGCGAAATAAGTCACAAAATTCTCTAATAGAACAAAGGTTGACTTGTTCTTTTCCCTCTACCATATTCTTGTTCGTCCAGGCGACCATTACTTAATGTTCTTGATTATTGGCGTTCGCTTTTTCCATTATCAACTTGTGGTTCCTCAACAAGCGCAACTATATTAGTTTCATTTGTAGTGTTTGTTGCAACCGAGTCACCTTTTTCCTACATTTTTTGGGGAGGAAGGTGTAACTTCTGGTATGACAAAGGAACATTGTCTTCTTATGCATGACTAGCACCATATGAGTCATTATCATTTTGTTAAGAAATGTCATTTGCAGCTTGATTGCTTGAATTAGCATAAGGAGAAGTACCTTCATGGAATACAACATCATGTGGAATAAAATATCCGTCATTCTCGATGTCATATACTCTCCATCCCTTTTTCCCGTACAAATACCCAACAAAAATACACTTCCTAATTCTCTCCTCAAATTTATCTTTGTCACGCACTTGTTGGTGTGCGTAACAAAGACATCCAAAGACATGTAATTGCTTATATGGAGGTGGTTTGCCAAACAACAATTCATAAGGTGATTTCCAGTTAAGTAGTTTAGTAGGAGTCCTATTTATGAGAAACCCAACCGTTAAAACACACTCTCCTTAAAAACTAAGCATGAAACAAGCTTGAAAACGCAAAACTCTTGTAACATTTAAAATATGACGATGCTTCGTTTCAACTCTACCGTTTTGTTGGGGAGAGCCAACACATGACGTTTGAAAAAGAATTTCGTTTTCTTTAAAATAAGGTTTGAGATGGAAAACCTCGGTTCCATTATCACTTCGAACAATTTTGACTTGTAATCCAAACTGTCTCTCTGTCATAGCAAAAAAATTATGCATGGCTTTCTCAACTTCATGTTTATCAGCTAGTAAATAAATCAACACAACTCTTGGGAAATCATCGACAATTATTAAAAAATAATACGGACCACATGAGGTGGGAGTTCTATATGGTCCCAAAGATCACAATGTATCAATTCAAAACAAGATTCAACTCCTTTATCACAAGTAAGAAATACTTCACGAGTTTGTTTTGCCTTAAAAAGACATCGCAAGGTTTTTCAACAATTCTAATACTATTTTTAACTTCAAGAATAAGAATTACTTTGTTTTCTGATGGATGTCTTAGTCTACGATGCCAAAGTTTAAAATTGTCATCTACTTTAGCCCGATTTGCATAGCCTTGCTCCACTTTTCTAAAGAGAAAGACCTCGTCATGTTCCTCGCCCATTCCAATCATCGTCCTCATAACACGGTCATGTATTAAACATTTTCCATCAATAAAAGTGACATAAAAATTAAATCTTTCATCAAAGGTCTTATAGCAATAAGGGTGCACTGCATTTTAGGAATAAGCAAAACATTATAAAGAAACTTATTCTCGCTCAAGCGCATCGACCCTTGCTTCACGGCGAAAGCTTGTACATATCAAGTGGCGATTTTACTGCAACCGGTACAATATCTTGTACATTAGATTACAGATCGAGGCATCCCGTCATATGATGAGATGCTCCAAAGTCGATAATCAATTCATTATTGACATTCTTACCGCTCAAATTTTTCGATACAACTTCTTTTGTGATACAACATATAAGCTTATAGATGCAACATTTGAGTTTTGATGTGTCCACGTGTTACTTATTATTGATTCAATGTTACACGTCACATTACTTTAATTATTAGCAATTTTATTAGATCATGATTTTGATACTCTATTAATCTTACATTTCATATATTCAACCTCATATGTTCAATTAGTATGTAAAAATTCAAATAAAAAGTGTTACTGAAAGCTTATTGTGTACAGAAAAGCAGTAAATGGGTTGATTATAACCTCTGATTATGAATAACGTACACGTCGCAAGGCCTCCTCCATTGAGTGCTAGATATATCACAAGACATTCGTAAATTCTTGTAATTTTATATAGATGTCTCACTTAGAATGAACAATTTGGACAAAATGTATTTCTGTTAATGATGAAAAGTCTGTACTAAACAATGTATAATAACAAAATAAATAAGGCTGCCCTAAATGATAGATCGAGCTATGGGCGTACTCAAGCGGGCCGACTTTATTAACTAACACTCCCCCCCAAACTCACAATGCTACATTGAGAGTTTGACAAGAAAACTCTGAAAATCGAACAAATGCAGACAGACAGCAGTAGACAACAGTAGACGAGCAGGCAGATTCAACAGGTGTGAACAAAGAATTACAAAACACGGAGATGTATCGAGAGCAGATTCAGAGCAGCAGACAGAGCAGAGCACATTCAGACAGGTGCATAGCACATAATTACAAAAAACACGGAGATGAACGAGAGCAGATCAAGCAGACAACAGACATAGCAGCAGCAGATTCAGGCAGACATCAGATTCAGGCAGACAGCAGCCAAACAACAGATTCAGACAACAGATCCAGATTCAGGCAGACAGAGTAGACGGATGCATGCAGACGGAACCATCCCAACAATATCCAGGCAACCGGAACCATTCGATATTGAAACCAATTCAATACCAATCAAACCCGGTGCAAATACCAAATACCGATACCAATACTGATCTCAATACCAATACCAATACCAAACCACCAACACCAATAATATTACTGATACCAATATTAATACACAATAACCAATACAAGCTACGACAACATTACCACAAAAATAAGCAAATCAAATCTAAAACTAACCAATACTAGGGATCCGAACAATTTTTTTATAACCGAACTAACCATGTGCACCAACCGAATTAATCGCCACCGATCATCATGGTTATATGATTCTTTAAAATCAATAAACAAATAACATGCAATCAAAACTTTTCGATATGAAAGAACATTTGTTTTTTTTTTCTTTTTTTTTTTTTTTTCAAACAAACAATCGATTCAAACAGATCTTTTAACAACAACCGACGAACATTAAACGAGATCCTTCCGGATCACCAACAGTTAGTTGATGACCGAAGGATGACAATATATAATGACTTGTACCTAGGCTCTTGATACCATGTAAAAACTAATGAACCGAAATTGACTAAATTGTATTACTTGATGAATGAAAAGTCTGTACAAACAATGTATAAATAAACAAATATAAATAAAGGATGCCTAATGCTAGACAGGCTAATGGGCCGACACAGGGGCCGGCTTATTAACTAACAATCTAGCTTAAGCCTTATAAATCGTCCTTATGTTTACACAATTTTTGTCTTTTTTTCAACCTCGTAAGCGAGATTAGCTCCCAACTCTATGGAAGAATCGACGTCTGTTTATATCAATGCACAATGGAGCATTACCATTTTAAAAAAATTACTAACACGACTGTTATTTTAGTCTGTATGATTTCTACGGATTGATGCAATGTACATGATTCGCAGAGAGCTCAGATTCTCACTAGAATAGAAGAGAGAAATCCTATATACCGAGAAGCAAGAGACACTCCACTCTCTCACACATAGAAAGGATCTCGAAGAGCGCGCGGAAGGAAGGCTAAGACCTGTAGAAACTCACATAATACACCCTCTCTCTCTGTCAGGTGACTCTTATAGGGGTGCGTAGTGGCAGCAGATAGTCGCTGACTGGGCTAGTCAATTGACTCTCTCGTTCCTCACCCCTTTGCTTAAGAGTACCATAATTGTTTTTTTAATTTTGTTAAGTGTATAAAAACTAATGAACCGAAATTGACTAAATTGTATTACTTGATGAATGAAAAGTCTGTACAAACAATGTATAAATACACAAAATAAATAAAGGATGCCCTAATGCTAGACGAGCTAATGGGCCGACACAAGCGGGCCGGCTTTATTAACTAACAATCACGCCTTAAGCTTATAAATCGTCCTTATGGTTTACACATTTTTGTCTTTTTTCAACCTCTGAAGGGTACCCCACATGGGCCTCTTTAAAACAAGGTTTTAAAGCTCTTATTTAGTCGATGATTTGATCAACAAATCACATCGTTACTACCGGCTCTGAACACAAACCCAGACAGGTCGTCTTAACGAGGGCCTCCTTCACTTCTGCTCACCACCCCTTAAGGTAAGGAAGGAAGTTGTATTGAATTTTCTTTACTTCTTCCCCCTTACCTGCCTTTAGGGTATGGAGCCGCATCGGTTGGATCTTCAGTGAGAATGAGCAATGCTAAACGGACGTTCATTCCGTGAGAATGAGCATTCGTTATATAACTTTAAAAATTACACTGGTCATTCCTGTATTTGTCGATTTACAATAGAGTGGTCCTTTGACCAAACATCCGTTAGTGTTTCATCGTTAAGTCTCTGCAAGTAAAGGTACTCTTGTCATTTAATGCAAGTTCATCTTCAACCCCTATACTTCTTTTTAAAGAAAACAATCTCTATACTCTGTTATGAATTTTCATTTTTCTTTTAAGAAAACTAAAAGCACAAATTCAAAAAATTACAATCACACCCAAAATCAATTCAAAACAGCATAAAACAAACAAAACTATTATAATAGATCACATACAACCATATATCCATACGATGATGTTACTTAATTACAGTTTACTTATGGTACGTAATCGTTGGTTTGAGTTGAGAGTAATCGACCCACATTCGGTAAGAATATGATATTTTGTTTTTGTGAGGTATATTTGTGTTTAACTAGAGTATATTATGGTGGTGGAGTTGTTTGTCTTATTACACTATTTCGGTGGTGATTTTGGTTGCGAAGAGAAAAACTGATGTGACGATGTCTTATTACACTATGTTGGTGGTGATTTTGGTTGCGAAGAGAAAAACTGATGTGACGATGATGAAGTTGTTTGTTATTAGTTTGACGCAAGTTAGGAGATGTTTGGCACTAGTATTAGGTGTTATTTGTTTATTAAGAGTCTCTAAATCTTAATCTGATTCGCACATCTGAATCTAAATATTCGGTAGAAAAATCTGAATCTGATTTCCATCTTAATCTGAATAAGCAGTTGACAAATCTGAATCTAAATGAAATAAAACTGTTTGCTTTGGTAAAAATATCTAAATGTGTTAAACAATATTTTTTACAATTTAAATATAAAACGATTGTATTCGCACAAAAATAAACTTTATTAAATAAAAAAACAAATTTTATAATATAATCAATTTAAAGTTAAAAGTATTTTAAACAAAACATGCAATCTCATGTTTATTCGACATAAATAAACGTGTCAGAGTTAGAATTGAACTTTTAAAACAATTAACTAAATGAGTCGCGTTAGAATTAAGATGTATGAGTCATAAACCGTAGCCTTCAATTTGAACAATATATGAATTGAGACATATAATCTTATATACTCTTTATCTAACAAAACATATGCAATGATTCTATTTAATACTTTTAATACAAAAGATAAAAGTGAAACAAAAAAAATCAAGAAATAAAAAAAAACACTAAAATAAAAATAAAATAGCAAAGTAGAAAATAATAAAAAAAAAAGAAAAAAAAGACATTAAAAAATGTTAAGACACCCCTTACACATCTTGTTCAATAAAAAGCTTACGACTCTTATTGCCCCATCTGAAAAAAACAAGCTCTTTTAACACTTCTTTAAATAACATGAGAAAAAAAAAACAACAGTCTTAGACTCAAATTTTTTACCGCGTTTTAAAATACTCATTTGTGAACAAACAAAAACCACCTTACTTCGATAAACCTTAACTCGACCAAAGTACCAAACACAAGGGAAAAGACACCAACGATATACCATTCACCACGCCTCCCTCATTTCCCCCCAAAAGCACATTGCCTAGTACACATCACCACCGATCCAAAAAACCATGCTCCCATACACAACCATAACAGCCGCTGAAACAGCCTTAAACCGACCATTAACAACCTTGGAAACATTATGGTTTAACTACACATCCACTAAATCTGATTACTTTCTTTACTGTCACAACATTTTATTCTTGTTTCTTGTCTTCACTCTTGTCCCTCTTTTCTACATTTTTACTGAGTTTTTATTTGACAAATTTGTTAAAGGTTATAAGATTCAACCCAAGGTTAAGTATACTTTTGCTGATAATTTTAAGTGTTATTTTGATGTCATGAAGATGTTTGTTTTGGTTATTGGCCCTCTTCAGCTTGTGTCTTATCCTTCTATTAAAGTAAGTTCTTTTTTCTTTTCTTTTTTTGTTATTGATTTTGGGGGTGTTTGGGTTAAGCTTATTTTTGCAGCTTATGTGCAAAAACAAGCTAATCCAAACACCCCGTAAGTGATTGTATGTATGATGTCTTATGGGATTGTTATGATTATGGGTTTTATTGATTTGTTTTGTTATTTGTGTGGTTGGTATTTGTTGATTGATAAGTTGGTTAAAAAAGGACTAGTTTTAATGTATGTTTATCAGCTATTTAAGTGTTAGGTGATTGTATTTTGGATTAAGTTTACAGTTGGACGTGTTTAGGGAAAATTGCCGAAAATGGTGACTTAACATCCTGAAATATGTCAAATTTTGAACGTTTATTACTCGTAGCACACATTGGCGAATATGGGATTGTTGGTTACCTTTAGTAGCAATTTTTCTCTTTAGTTAATTTAATTAAATTAGGATTGGACTAAAGGATGTTTATTAGCGATCTAAAATGGTAATTGGTAGCCAGTTTTACTGTCATTTAAAAAAAAACTTTTTATTAGTTTTTGTGTAGTGATCTTTTGATCGGTCGGGTTAGCCGTTAAGTTATACTGTAACTAATTTTTCATGTGATTCAAAGTATGTATTATGTGTTTGATTCAACTCCTGTTTTGTATTTTATGAATGTAGATCTCTTTATTGAATAGCATTATTACATCTAAGGACATGAGATTCACTTTTTTAGTTTCGATCTAATCTAGTGACTTATGTGCTGTTTTTACATCACAGTTGGATGACTGCAAATTCTTTTATATTACTTAAATTTGGTGTTTTAGTGGTTAAGTATAACTTATGCTAATTTTCCTGACTTACAACCCCTATAAGATCAAGTTTTTAGTAAAATAGTGGCTTACACTCTAAAGGCAAGGAAAAAGTCAAGTCAAGTCGCTTCTTACTGCTTTTCTGTTTCCGGTTGAGATGATTGGGAATATCTTACTTTAAATTTAAGGATTTGTAGGAATCTTTACTGATTTGCTAAATTGCTTTTGTAGATGATTGGCATCCGAACAAGCTTGCCCTTGCCATCTTTAATGGAGATTGCTTCTCAGTTGTTTGTTTATTTTCTTGTTGAGGACTATACGAATTATTGGATCCATAGATTTTTGCATGGAAAATGGGGGTATGAAAACATTCATAAGGTTCACCATGAATACACTGCGCCTATAGGATATGCAGCACCATACGCTCATTGGGCTGAGGTTTTGATTCTTGGGATTCCATCTTTTCTTGGGCCCGCCATGGTTCCGGGCCATATGATTACATTTTGGCTGTGGATTGCTTTGAGGCAGATTGAGGCTATTGAGACTCACAGTGGGTAAGTAAGCATGCTTTGTATTAAACTTAACCTTTTAGACTTACTTTTTTAGATGTGTGTGATTTATGTTCTCTTGCGTTTTTCGCTTATATGACGAAATGATGACTAATAATGGATTGATATTAGGCCTGATTAGAAATAGTATGATTGTAAAGTAGATAAATGACTTTTGGACTTTTGGAAAATGATCAAAATACTTTTTTCTCCCCCAACCCCACTAATCCTTTTCAAGTACTCTCAGATTTGTGGTGTGTGTGTGTTGCTTTCCATATCTTTTTTGTTTTTTACTTTTGTGCTGCGCTCCAAGACCAAACATATCATGAAGGGTCTATTTTACATAAAGCTTTTATGACATTTTACCAATGGAAGTCTAGATAGGAAAATATAATTTATGTTTTATTCATTGCAAATAAACTCAATCATTGTTTCCTTGCTCTTTTTGCATGCCATCTATCTTGTTTTATGTGGAGTCCTTACATTCAATAGCTCTATTCTATTGAATTTTCTGTTAAAAGGGAATACTAGCAAATCTACTTTATTCAAGAGGGAATGTTATTGTAGTTAATTCTTCAGTTTGATGGTTTATTATCATTATTATATTTATCAATATCTAATTTTACTATCAAACGAATTATGAGAAGCTGGAAGAAACATACGAGATAGAAACGTTTGCTCTTCCATGTTGTTACATAGGTTTCAGATTATGAGTGTCTAGGCATGCATCTACCTTGAATTTTAAGGAGTCTGCGAGTCTGAGACATGGTAAAATATGTATATCTAAGCAAAAGAATGAATTCCCTATAAGTCTATATGCAATATAACGTAATCATAATGATCAGAATTGATAAGTCCCTGTGGCATTGTCTGGCCATTCAAGAATTCTTAGAAAAAGTTATATAAAATACCAATCAAACTTTTTTATGTATCTATTTTTGCTATTAATAGACCTTTGTTACAATCAGAATGAAGCAAAAGATAGATTTGTCTATCACTTATTATTTCTGTTTAAACCGCAAACTCAAAGGTTACCGTCTTTGTAAAATAGAAACACTAGTTTGGTTAAACGTATGTGCTGCATTTTATTTTCTAGCCTGAATGAGCTTCACGCGTTTCGTCAAGTTCTCAGTTCAAATCACATTAGATTTTCTTGTGCAAGTCTTGTTACCAGCACGAGACAATGCCAGTGTATTCAGTGTTTGAAAATAGATGTATGGCTTATTTTGCTTGTTATTGAGTTCTTTTAAGAATGTCAAATATGCTATTCTTTGGCGCATTGTTGGGATCTGAAAGATTCAATGTAGCTTACAAATGTGGGAGGCAAGATGCCAACCTAAAATGACTTGACTCTGTAGATCTAATTGCACCCCATGAACAAATGAACACAAGTACTTAACCCATTGCAATGTGACAGATGTTTAGAATGACTCTTGCTGTCATCATAGAATCATTGTGAACCTGATTGAAATTGCAGCAGCTATGTGTGCTCCAAGTTTCAGAATAGATTTATGATGGCCCTTGCCAGGAAGGTAGGGTGATAGGGACATAAGCTTTGCCATGATACAGTGATCGAGATCTCTTAACATCTGTTCGAAATAGTATTTGTTAGGAGTTCTTATAATAGCAACTTTCAAACACGTCACATTTTTAGCAACAAAAGACATCTTCAAAGCAAGTTGCATACCATGTATCATCAGTTCCTGGAATCGTTAAAAATCTGTTCATTGCTATTCTGTTCTTTCTTATATTTACCCTTCCGCGTTGTACATTTCACACATCTAGCATTGACCACTACTTAAAAGGTTCTGTTTGCCAGTTTAATGTAATGGGGACAAAGGTGCCCCCACAAAAGTGTTACTTCAATGTTCTATGTATAATCATTTGAAACACACTGAACAATAATAATAACTGAAATGCTGTCGTACTTTGTATTAATCAGGTATGATTTCCCCTGGACATTAACAAAATTTATCCCTTTCTATGGTGGAGCTGATTACCATGATTATCACCATTATGTTGGAGGACAAAGCCAAAGCAATTTTGCATCTGTGTTCACTTACTGTGACTACATATATGGGACAGACAAGGTATTATTATGTCTTCAATTTCAATTTTTATGTATTGATAGGTTTTAAATCAAAACACAAAATCACAACAATACTAATTACGACTTCTACCTCCTTAACCTTGATCTCCCGTCCCCAAAAAAGGAAAGTCCTGCAACAGATAGCTCCTTTATCTCATCAGGGTTACCGTTACCAAAAGAAAGTCCTGCAACAGGTAAAAAGGCAGTTTAGTTAATTCTTTTCGACATCTTGATCAATATTCTTAATAATTCTCCTCTTATGAAAACAGCAAATCAAAACTTTAATGAGAAATATCCGGCGAATATACGTACTTGTAAAATACTCTTTTATAGTATCATTTGTGCCCCCGTATAACAATAATTTTCTTTTGGTCTAAACCAGTTGAAAGGTGGCCTGAGAAGTGATGGAAAACAAAATGGTGGATCATATGCTTCTGCACAAGATATTAAATCCGAGTAGCTATTATACACTGGAAATCTGGAATGCTTGTTGCCTGTATTGATTTTCAGAATCCTTGGTTTCCTAGTTCAGCCCATCGAGAAAGTTCGCTATTTTGTGTTTAGATATCTGAACTTAAACTTGTACTAGTTTCTAAATGTTCATATCGATATATGTACAATTATTAATGCATGTCAATTCATGTCTTTTAATTTCCTATTTTCAGCGGGTCATGTTGTACAATGTTCTTTTTATTTTATTTTTAGAAAAGGTGTTGTACAATGGTCATGTATATTAGCAGTTAGGTTTGTGTTTTTGAATTTAACTTCATTATGGATATTTTGGTGCTAAACTTTTTTTACATTCTAGCGAAATGCAACTGACACTCACTGCACAATATCTACAAAATGTGCAGATGCAAGTGTGACAAAGTCATGTATGTCAAATTTGTCGAAAACTGTTCATGTTTTGTAATGTACAATGTGAATTTGCATCAAACGAAATAAGTATTTTTGAAATACAAACACAAAGACAATAGTTCGAAAATCAAGTGATCATGTCTATTGTTGTTGGATACAGATTGTTTAAGAGACTACATAACTACAAAATAAAAAGGTAAGACGTATAATTTGATATGAAACAAATACATAACATAAAAATATACGTACTACGTTCATACACGGCTACACGCATGCTAAAAATTTTCGAAGGTAGTTGGCCATTACATCAAATTTAATACATCTAAAGTTGATGACATGTAACCATGTAAACCAATAAAAATATAATGACGTGTACACTTTCAAACCATAACCTTCATACCTATATTTCCCTCCATTTTATACTTTTTAACTAACAATCCATCCCCAATACCCTTCCAAGTTCCAACCATATTCTCCCTCAATGGCCGTACAGTTGGGCCGAATTCGTGTTCTTAAAGAGGGAATACATAAGCTTAACCAACCACAGTCCTCGTCGTCGTCTAACGTAGGTCCAGTTGTGTATTGGATGTTTAGAGATCAAAGGTTGAGAGATAACTGGGCTTTGATACATGCCGTTGATGAAGCGAAGAGGCTTGATGTTCCTGTTGCAGTTGCGTTTAATTTGTTTGATCAGTTCTTAGGTGCGAAAACGAGGCAGTTGGGGTTTATGTTAAGAGGCCTGAAACAATTGAGTCATGAGATTGAACACACTCTTCATATACCTTTCTTTTTGTTTCAGGTGAGTAGTTTTTTTAAAAGGATTATTGTTGGTAGTCCTGTATTAGTTTTAAGAAATAATGTGATATAATAACAATGTACTTTTTTTATATGACAAAAATGGAATACTTGTTACAACAATACTTGTTTTTGTGACAGTAAGTCAAGAAAAAACATATTACATGGCCAAATGGGAAGATTTTAGATAACTCTGATTATTAAAACAGACCAGATCATTGTAAAATGACTAAAACAAAGTAATATTACAGTATTATTGTGTCAAGTATTTTTTGACATTCCCTAAGAACATACTACAAAGTACAATTTAGCTAATACAGTTGAGTTGACCTTTTGCTAAGTTACTAGTTAGATGTACTACAGTAGTATTTTAGAGCTTAATCCCATAATGAATAACTATCTTGGTGTAGGGAGAAGCCATTGATACCATTCCAAGTTTTCTAAAAGAATGTGAAGCTTCGCTTTTGGTTACCGATTTTTCACCATTAAGGGAAGTTCGTGGCTGGAAAAGAGAAATAAGCAAAAGGGTATCTGATTCTGTGTCGATTCATGAAGTTGATACACACAACATAGTACCAATGTGGGTGACTTCAGATAAGTTAGAAGATTTTGCTAGAACCATTAGACCAAAGATTACTAACCATTTTCCTGACTATTTGATCGAATTTCCATCATTAAAGCCTCAATCAAAAAAATGGGTTGCCACAAATAGATCTATCGACTGGGACACGCTTATTGAAGATGTAGTAAGGTAACATCTTTATTAACCGGAGTAATTAGAACATATTGTGACATATTCAGGATAGTAATTATGGTGTATATATATGGGCAGGAAAGGCGCTGAAGTTCCTGAAATCAAGTGGTGTGAACCAGGGGAAATTGCTGCATTGGAAACATTGAATGGTTTTGTTACAGCTAAATTGGAAAATTACGCGACAGACAGGAATAACCCGTTTAAGCCTAAAGCAACTTCTGGTCTTTCGCCATATTTGCATTTCGGACAGATATCAGTGATCAGTTCTTAGGTGCGGTACAAAGAGGGCTGGTTGGTTTTATGTTATGAGGCCTGAAGAAAATTTGAGTCATGAGATTGAACCACTCTTCATATACCTTTCTTTCTTGTTTCAGGTGTAGTATGTCGGTTTTTTTTAAAAGGACTCCTAGTCGTTAGGTTGTCCCTGGCATTAGTTTTAAGAAATAACGTGTGACAATAATAACAAATGTACTTTTTTTTTATTTGATACAAAAATGGAATAATTGTCTAGACATACAATACTTGTTTTTTGTGACAGTAAGTCAAGAAAAAACATATTCCATGGCCAAATGGGAAGATTTTAGATAACTCTGATTATTAAAACAGACCAGATCATTGTAAAATGACTAAAACAAAGTAATACAGTATTACAGTATTATTGTGTCAAGTATTTTTTGACATTCCCTAAGAACATACTACAAAGTACAATTTAGCTAATACAGTTGAGTTGACCTTTTGCTAAGTTACTAGTTAGATGTACTACAGTAGTATTTTAGAGCTTAATCCCATAATGAATAACTATCTTGGTGTAGGGAGAAGCCATTGATACCATTCCAAGTTTTCTAAAAGAATGTGAAGCTTCGCTTTTGGTTCTCTCCCACCTCAACACCACTTTCTAGATACGTTTTTTCCAACAATAATTAGAAGGAGAAGTTCTATCGGCTGGGAAAACTAAAGAGAAATAAGCAAAATTTATCAGCCGGTATCTGATTCGGTGACGATTCATGAGTTTGCTTCAACACACTTTTAGTACCATTGGGGTGAACTTCAGCATAAGTTAGAAGATTTGTCTAGAACCATTAGACCCAAAGTTTACCACCATTTTCTGACTATTTGATCGAAAATTACTCATTCAAAGCTCCTACACAATCACACAAAAAAATGGGTTGCCACAAATAGATCTATCGACTGGGACACGCTTATTGAAGATGTAGTAAGGTAACATCTTTATTAACCGGAGTAATTAGAACATATTGTGACATATTCAGGATAGTAATTATGGTGTATATATATGGGCAGGAAAGGCGCTGAAGTTCCTGAAATCAAGTGGTGTGAACCAGGGGAAATTGCTGCATTGGAAACATTGAATGGTTTTGTTACAGCTAAATTGGAAAATTACGCGACAGACAGGAATAACCCGTTTAAGCCTAAAGCAACTTCTGGTCTTTCGCCATATTTGCATTTCGGACAGATATCAGCACAACGTTGTGCTTTGGAGGCCCGTAAGTTGCGCAAAGCTTATCCACAGGTTTGTAGCGTAAGAAACTTAATATAGCTAGTATGTATTATTAGAGACTCTTTTCTGATATAGTTTCTTTCTTAATTTTGGTTATATGAAGGCGGTGGACAAGTTTTTAGATGAACTGATCGTGTGGAGGGAACTAGCTGATAACTACTGTTATTACGAGCCTCATTATGATTCATTTCAAGGTGCATGGGATTGGGGTCGCACAACACTTATAGACCATGCTTTTGACAAACGTCAACATATATACACGTAAGTGCATAGCTTATTTTAATTCTCTAGGCTTTGGTTGTTTACTTAAAAAGATGCATCGTGTGCAGGTTCGAGCAGCTCGAGAAGGCACAAACTGCAGATCCTGTAAGCAATATATTATCTTTGATCAATATATCTTAGAAACATTGTTATAATGATTTATATGACAAGAACATTTACAAATGGATATTTGTTCTTACTTTCAGCTTTGGAATGCCTCTCAGTTAGAGATGATGCATTATGGAAAGATGCATGGTTATATGCGGTAATTACTAATTAGCAATTATCACAAGTTATGAATTGGATTAAAAACACATATTTTATTCTATTGGTTTTTTCTAAAATTCAACTAAGTTTTGTCTAATTGGTGTGACATGATAACAGAATGTATTGGGCAAAAAAGATCCTTGAATGGACGAGCAGCCCGCAAGAAGCTGTAGAAATAGCTGTCTATTTGAACGACAAGGTACTTAAACCTTTATTATATTGACATCGAGAGGTGACAATTTGGGCGTATATACTTATGAACGGGTCAATTCGGGTTGTGGTCTATCTCTAACGGGTCAACTGAATAAAAGTCAAAGAAACAAAATGGATCGGATGGGTGATATATTCATATCCAACCTTCTCTGTGATTACATGTAACACAGAAGTTACTTATATAATTGTTTAACTAGACATAAACTGATAGAAGTGATTCAAGCCAACCCAACTTGTCCTGACCTGACACGACCCGTTCCCTACTCATATAGGAGTAAGAGCTTTTTTCTTATCCAAACACCTTTTGACCTGCTCATTTTGCCACCACTACTGAAATCTGATCACGGTGTAAAATGACTTTTTTCGCAGTATCATATTGATGGGAGAGATCCAAACGGTTACGCTGGTATTATGTGGTCAATTTGTGGTGTACACGACAATGTAAGTATTTTAAACAATATCTAGAATTTATCAGTAGTTTGTAACATTCTTCCTATCTGCATTTTACAATTTGGAGGTCATACATTTATTTTACCTCAGGGTTTTCAAGAGCGACCTGTCTATGGGAAGATACGGTCCATGAGCTATGCAGGTTGCACCAGGAAATTCAATGTTGATGGATACATTGCATATGTGAAGAAGATAGTAAGAGATACCAAGAAACAAGGGGAAATGCTGCTTAATAACCAAGGAAAACAAGCCGAGATACCCACATTACTGTAATTTGCAAAATCAATAACCAACTATTCTTTTCGTTAGATATACCAATATAAACCGAAAAAAGTAACATAAAATTTGCCCGACGTGCTTTGTACTTAAATACATGATACATGTATGTCTATGTACTTTGAGACCTATATATAATGAGTATCAGATAATTCTTACTGCATTGGTTTTAACTTTTAAGGGTTTACTGTTTGAAACTAGCAGTCCTTAGTTTTTAGATACCCAAATTATTTTTCACCAGCTTCATCACCAATCATAGGCACATAGCACTAATATGCAGAGTGTTAATGGGTGAGAGTTGTATTATCATAAACTTTAGAACTTTGAGAAAGAGGGGTGATCTCTATGTAATGTTTTTTACTTCATTCAAAACTATATACATTTGAGCGATTTAATCATCAGGCCACTTTTTGTATAATGCACCCAAAATTGTACATATCTGAGATGATATATGTTGATTGGGAAGAAACTAAACTGTTCATCAGTTCGTCTATCAAAGTTTACAATGATTATCAACAACTTATTGTTTGCGAGAATCAGCAATTAACATTGCAATATACTACTCCCCCGTCCCAATATTATTGTTCGAGTTCTCTTTAAGATGTCCCAAAATTAATTGTCCACCACTAAAAATATATATAAGAAAGTTTGATGTAGATTACAATATTATTCTTATTTGATATTATATTACAAACTTTTAATAAAAATTTAATTAGTTAAGAGTAAAATTTTTGTTCAGTAAAAAATAAGAGAGATAAAACAGTAATAATTATGTTTTTTTTAAACCGTTTGTTATATATTGAAGGACAATTATTTTGATACTAGGGACTAAGATTTAAAACTAAAAACTTGATTCTTATACTACAAAGTAACACACCATCGTGTCAAAGGTCGGAGTCTCTACTTTCCCTGATGGGTATTTGAAATACCGTATTTCAAATCAAACACTCTCAACATAACAATAAAACCTACCTAAGAAAAATGATTGAGAAGCCTAAATGTGTGACCAAATTTTATGCCTAAATAAATATAAAAGTTGTTTATTATTTTACAAAGAATAATATATGCTCGCACACAAAATTAGAAATCTATACTTATATTATAAAGCAATATATTATATTATAAAGCATTTAAGACATTCTATTTTTAGAAAATCTTAAAAATTCAGACTTTTAAACTTACTTTTATGCAAATATAAGGATATGCAATCTTAACCAGCCATCTCATTTTAGGGAACCACATCTTAGAGTGACATGTATTACTTCTTAATTAAAAAAACACATTTATTTTTAAATTAAAATATATTTTTATCTATTTATTTTTTTTATGATTTAATTTTCACTATATTTTCTAAAATTTTGTGCTCTTTAATTCAACATCCATTTTCATATATTTATATGAATTTTTATTTTTTTTTATTTTTAGTGTCGTTGAAACCGCTGCTTTACGCGAGTACGTATATTATAAAGCATTTAAGATATTTTATTTTTAGAAAGTCTTAAAAAATCAGACTTTTAAACTTAATTATTATGGAAATATAATAATGTGCAATCTTTACAATCCATTATGGGTGAGCATGGTGCGGTTTGGTGCGGTTTTTGACTAAAACCAAACCGTAACCGCACTTGCGGTTTCTACAAAAATAGAAACCGAACCGCACCACGGTTTGCGGTTTCGGTTTTGCGGTTTTTTTGCGGTTTTGCGGTTTTTGCGGGTTTTAACCGCACCGCACCATCACGTATGACTTATATAATTAATGTGGGTTTTTGCGGTTTTTGGTTTACAATGTCGGTTTTTTCGGGTATAACAACGCATATATTTAATGTAAACACACACATCACTTATAACTTATAAGAATATTAATGATAATATGTGGTAGAAGCCTTATAACACACATTAAATAATCAATGTGCCGTTTTCGGTTTTAAAAAATAAATATGCGGTGCGGTGCGGTTTTTGTGGTGCGGTTTTACGGGTAAAACCGCAACCGCACCGCAAAATGCGATTTTTATTTTTTCTTAAAACCGAACCACGGTTTTTGTGGTGCGGTTTGGTGCGGTTTTTGCGGTTTTACGGTTTGCGGTGCGGTTTCTGCTCACCCCTACAATCCATCTTATTTTAGGAAACCACGTGACATGTGTCACTTCTTAATTAAAAAATCATCTTTATTTTTAAATTGAAATATCTTTTTATTTATTTATTTTTTTTATAATCTAATTTCATCATATTTTTAAAATTTTTGTGCTCTTTAATTCAAAATTAATTTTGATATATTTTTATTAATTTTAAAATTTTTGATTTTAATACCTTTAAACCACTGTTTTGCGCAGGTAACATGCGGGAATATACTAGTACATCTAAACATACCAATCAATGTTCCAAACCTAATTATCAATCCATTATGTAAATTAACGATAGTGAAATTTTGATTACTACTTCAATTTCATTGATCTGATATATCATACAACCACATGAAAATCAACAAACATAACGTAAAAACAACACAATCAGACAGATCTACTTCATCTAACCAAACAATCCTAAGAGCCCTAGGTGTATTAACGCCGGCAACGGCGTTGGGCGGTGTTCGCCGGCGTTACTACACCGCACACCGGCATTGCCCAACGGCGTTGGACTCGGCGTTGGCCGGTCAACGCGCATTGGGGTGTATTTAAAAAAAATCGCTTTGCCCTCTCCGACGGCTATATAAATGTTTTTAATTTCCCCCTTTATTTTTAAAAAGGTACAAAACACCCCCTAACGGCTAGTTTTATTAAAAAATTTTAATAAATTTACAAAACACCCCCTAACGTCTATTTTTTCAAAAAAAAAATTCATCCCCCCACCCACACAACTCATTATAAATACTCCAATACCTCTATATTATTTTCTCACAAAAAAAAACACACACATTACAAACTCTTTCACAATGAATCAAAATCAAATTGGTCGAACCGTTTTTGATATCGATGAGGAAACCGACGCATTCTATTTACAAAAAGCTAGCGAGTATCACGAATGGCTACTACAACAAGAAGCTCAACCACGATTGACCCGTACCCCGATCTTCCGTGACCGTGAAGATGCCGAAAGACGTCTACGGGCCGATTATTTTGATGATCACTGTAAGTATCCGTTATACTATTTTCGAAGAAGATTTCGTATGAGCCGTAAACTTTTTCTAAAAATATGTCGGTTGTTGACTTCAAACATGTGTATTCTAATCCCGCAAGGTCAATGCAAACAATGTGGATCGATCGATGTGAAGCCCAACGTCGTAAAACAAAAGAATTAAGAAACATAGATACGCATATTAGTCTCCAACAAAACCTTATGAACCATATTTGACGCAAAGTTGAAGAAATATCGGAAGAAGATTAGTCGCCGGGGCGTATTTTTTTTTTAATTTATGATTTTTTTTAATGTGTATTTTTTTTAGTATTGTAATGTGTATTTGAATTTAATGAATAAAATGATTAGTTTGTTAAAATAATGAAATAATTGTTCAGAGGGTTTTATGAAAATAAAAAGGTGAGTGGTGTTATGATAAGGGGAGTGATGCTGATGTTATGCTGATGTGGCGCTTGTATTACACCCTTGCATTATGCATTGAATCTTTGTATATAATTTTCAGCTAATAGATATTTTTACCTTTTTATCAACAACAAAAAAAAATCATGGTTTAGAGCACAGGGAGTCCTCGTGCCATAGAGAAAAAGTGAGGAAAATGAAGTTTGGCACCAGATTTTGTATGGCACCGAAATTCAGTAGAGTGGTGAGCCATAGCCAAAACTCGTGTCATAGGGCTAGTTTTTCAATAAAAAGAAAAGAAAAAAGAAAGCTATGGCTTCGGGTGTTAGCTAACAGCCGAGAGGCCTTGGCACGAACAGTGGAGTGGTGAGCCATAGCCAAAACTCATGCCATGGCATGGCACGAAGCTAACAGCCAACCATTCCTCAAGCTCTTATGGCATCATGTAATTATGTAGTTATTTACGTACAAAAACTAAAATCTCATAATTTGAATTGCAATAATTGATGGTTCAATAAGTTAGATTGATACCATAGTGGATAGTGGATCCATACAGGAAGTTTTTTAATGTGTGAGTGATAAGGCGCGACATATATTTTAATTGTGTATAGTGAATCCATACAGGAGGTTTTTAATTGCGTATATAGGTGACATAACGCAACATATATGGCTTAGGTGACTACACCTCATGCTTTAAGAGCCCTAGGTGGTGTAGTAACGCCGGCAACGGCGTTGGCCGGCGTTACTACACCGTACATCGGCGTTGCCCAACGGCGTTGGGTTCGGCGTTGACCGGCTAACGCGCGTTGGGGTGTATTTTAAAAAAAATCGTTTTGCCCCCTCCAACGGCTATATAAATGTTTTTAATTTCCACACTTATTTTTAAAAAGTTACAAAACACCCCCTAACGTCTAGTTTTATTAAAAAAATTAATAAATTTACAAAACACCCCCTAACAACT
>BQNB010004033.1:40464-79376 GCA_026074375.1 Tanacetum coccineum | reverse complement strand
TAGGTAAATAAACATACGGTTTGATTCATATTACAAAATGGTTACCTTTGATATTTCACAAAACATCTTTCATATCTAAATATGAACTCGACCATAAACCACCTAATTAAACAGAAAATCAAACTCACAAAAATGCAGTCCACCAATAATATGAGTTTAGATCCAAAAAAAATAAGAATTAAGATGAGAGGAAGAGCAGACGAATTACCTATGAAAGAGGCTTTGCCAGAGCCGAAGCCGTTGGTGGTGGATAGAAGAAAGAGAAAGTCCAGAGATTCAGTTGTGCTTTCTTTCGCTTTAATTAGAGGACTGAATGGAGTAACAGTCGAATTTATTGAAGGAAAATGAAGAGGAAGGACATAAATGAAGGGGTGGAGGCAATAAAGGTACCCCTGCACACTCATTATAATTCCCCTGCACATTTAATTAAACAACTGAAAATTTAGAGTTAGTAAGATGTACTATTTGAGAAAAATAACCGTCCATTTATATTAGAAGTGGTTTGTAATAAGTTTTTATAAAATTTCTTTTATAAACGCGTTTATTATTGTATATCTTGTAATTAGCGTATCTCCTTCGTTATAAATCGGTTTTTCGAGTTCTCTACATGCCTACGATCGTTGTAACTTGTAGTATTTTATAAAAATATAAAATAAATATGTTATTTTTGAATTTCAAACAGACCACTTTGATACTTTTGCTAAAAATATGTTTAAACTTATTTTTGTAACTTTTTAGTTAAGTACACTTGTTACAAGTCCATTACAACACTTAACTCCATATGTCTTACATACTTAGGGTCCTTAGTCCATAATTTGTCCAAATATTATCCAAGAATCACAAGATCCATAAGTCTACATACTTATTTGTGCATGAACTTTTATAAATACAATTTTTAGGTAACTAGTTTATATAAGCTTTTATACATAAACCACACTTGTACAATACTTATACATCTATTCTCACATGATATTAACATTCATATAACATATGTAAAAGTATACAATACCATGATCACAAGTAAAAATCCATTTTACATGTAAATAAGTTTCTTAGATGGTGATTAACTATACAAACATCATTTATGCATAAAATCACAAATGTAAAGAGATTAAGGTTTTTAGGTAACCTTAATATGATGTAAGATGATAAACAATATGATCTAAACCCTTTTTTAGCAAACAAATCCTAGCTTCCAAGACCTTGAAAACCCTAATTTCAATGGAAACCCTAATCTTGACCCTTGCTTGTTTAACCCTTTTAAACTCTAAACTAAACTTTCAAACCTTCTTGGTATATCTTAGATATGTTGTAGGAATACTTGAGTATGTTGTAAATGAAAGTGTATAAATTATTTAGGTGTTTTTGGTGTTGGCCGTGGGTTTGGGAGAGAAACAAAGAGAATGGTGAAGTTTTTCACTTAAAGAAATGAAGTGTATGTGCTTAGCCTTCTAGTGCAAGCCTTATATACATCCAAGATTAGTCAAGACCACTTGTAGAAAGTCTAGGGACAAGATGAGGAATTCAAGGAAGAAAAGAGTGAAGAACACTAGTCATGCCATTTTGTTTTAATGAGTTGTTGATGTACATGACTTTTACAAGATTTTTGAGAAATTTTCTCTTATGTTTCATCATATCCGGCCATACACATGCACATATAAGGTATTTATGAAATTTTTGAGTATTGGGTGTAATTGTGGGTATTTGTTGAAGCGTAGGTAAGTTTTGGTGGTTCCGGGTATGCCTAAATGTATGTTATCGCGAAACGTAAACACTTTACGTAACCAATAAAAATAAAATATGAAAAGTTAATAAATATACTCCAAATAATTATCTAACACTTTCTTGATGTAAACATTTAATTGTTTGATGCCCGTTTACATTGAATGATCATTTTTAGTTTAGCGATTTAACTTAACACTTTAAAATTAAAAGCAAACGCGTACAAGACTAAAAATAAATAGTGAATTTATTGACGTTGTAAATGACCCTAAAACACGGGGTGTTATAACGATTTTCTAAACTCACATTTATACACACTAGCTCTGACATTCTCTGACAACATGATTACTTACTCTTACGCCGGAGCTTAATCGTAGGGTCCGTCCCCACGGTAAGGCTAACGGTTTCTCTTATTTGTGCAGGAAGTCGTCTTAGTACTTGATTTAGTACAAGATCAAACCCATCAATAGTTTATTAGCTTGGTCCAGTAAGCAGCCCAAATACAGCTCATACCCTATCAGACTTTTTATACTAACAAGTTGGCGCCATCCGTGGGACCAGAATACATCCAAGTTTTCTAAAATACTCACCATGAGCACTAACGAGCAAATTCTCCTTAGCCAACCCACGTCCGCCATGCGGAATACGCTAGCAAAGGAGCAAATCTCGCAAGACATGGACAGGCCTCCTTTCGATGCAGCCCTGCGAGAATACTGCGACAAAAACTACCATCAGCTTTTACCAATCATAGCCAAAAAAGTACACCAAAAGAAGGTACAACAAGAAAAGCTCAAGGCATTAAAAGCCCGCCTTAATTTCTAGGAGGTTTCGCAGCAATCCGAGTCAGGAACACCAAGCGAAAGGAGGAACCTCAAAAAGAGGATTGGATCCAGACATATCCGCAGTATGTCCGGAAGTCCTGAGCCAAGGCGCGGTCGACCCGAGTCACCAAGGAAGAGAAACCCGAAAAGAAAAACGATGTTCAGGAGACTGGAAAAGGGTGTATTCCACAGGCTTGGAGACAAGGGAAAGAATGTGACAGCACATTCAGATGAATCAAGGCGCAGTCATACCATAGCAATCAGAGAGATACCGAGGGCTATTACCAGAGCTCCCGCTTAAGAGGAACAGAGCCTGCGTCTGAGAAACATCATAATAAAAGAGCATCCTCACACAGGACGGAAGCTCTATCAGAAAGCGAGGGTAGCGCAAGAGGACACTAGAAGTCAAAATCAAAGAAGCAAAGGTCAAGCATTAAAGATGACGATCTATCCCAACCATGGGTATGCGAGAAAACTAATTCGTTCACTACCAGTATCCATTATTTTGATCTCCTAAAAAGGACCCGCATGCCAAGTCACTTCAAAACATATGACAGAAGCGAGGATCCGGAAGATCACCTCAAGATATTTTAGGCAGGGCAAAAGTGGAACGTTGGGCAATGCCAACATGGTGCCACATGTTCAATTCCACACTTACCGGATCCGCCAGGGTATGGTTTGACGACTTCCCTCCTGAATCTGTGGATAGCTACGATGACTTAAAAGAGGCCTTCCTGTCAAATTTCCATCAACAAAAAAAGTGCATCAAAGATCCTGTGGAAATCCACCATATCAAGCAGAGAGAAGGGGAATCTATAGAAGACTTCGTGTGTAGGTTCAAAGTTGAAAGCAGGGATGCGAAAGGGGCACCGAAAATCATGAGAATCTCATGATTCATGCATGGAATCACAAACCCCGAACTGATCAAACGTTTGAACAATAAAATCCTAAAGTCAGTAGATGAGATGATGAGGATTACCACGTCTTTCCTTAGGGGAGAGGTGGTAGCGGGTAACCAAAAACGGAAGAAGTCACTTCCGCCATTGAAATAGCAGGAGGCCGGACATAGGTAGAATTTCAAGAAAGGAGGTTTTAAAAATCAGCAAAGGTCAGAGCGGAGACAGGACAGGTTCACTCTTCTCTCCAAATCTCCAAAAGAAATTCTGGCCTTGGAAAAAGGAAAATTTAAAGCTCCACCTCCAATGATGACCACGGTCAAAAAAAGAAACAACAATAAATTTTGTAAGTTTCACGGAGAGGTGGGGCACAACACTGATGAGTGCATGCACCTGAAAAGGCAAATAGAAGAATTGCTGAAGAATGGGAAACTATCGCATGTAATCAAAGAATTAAAGCAAAACAATAGGAAGGATCAGCCAAAAGCAAACAAAAAAGGGGAAACATTCAGTAAGGATAAATCCTTGGCAATCCTGATGGTCTAGCCATAGCAAAGGGTAGCTAGACAAAGAATTACCCAAAGTTTTCCCCCCAACCCAGAAATCTCATTCCCACATCTAGAAGAAGAAGGTACTGAATGACCAATGATCATTGAAGCAGAAATTGAGGGTTATTTCATACACCGAATGTATGTGGATGGCGGATCAGCTTTGGAAATACTATACGAGCATTGCTTCAACAGACTCTGCCTGGAAATAAAAAATCAGATGGTTCCAACCACTGCCTCCTTAATAGGTTTCAGTGGTGAAATCATATGGCCATTAGGGAAACTGTCACTACTAGTGAAAATAGGAGATGAAGAACATTCAACCTCGGCTTGGATGAACTTTGTGGTGGTAAGATCGTCATCTCCGTACAATGGAATCATCGAAAGATCGGGAGTCAGAAAAATACAAGCAGTTTCGTCAACAGCTCACAGAATGATAAAGTTTCATGTAGCAGGAGGAGTGCTCACACTAAGAGGTATAAAGATCATTCCAATTGAGTGTACAGCGATCTCAGGACCAGAGGAACAACCTCCAGCCGCCCATCAAGCCATAGAAGAAAGAATTAAAGTAGCGATAAATCTAAATTACCCAGAACAAACAATAATGATTAGGTCTACTCTTACAGAGGAAGGACGGAACACGCTATGTGACTTACTCCAACATAACCTAGATGTGTTCGCTTGGAAGCCCGCAGACATGACCGGCGTCCCAAGGCATATAGCGGAACATCGGTTGAATATACGGGAAGGATGCCTTCTGATCAGGCAAAAAAGGAGAAGTCAAGCAGCAGATAGGAACCAGGCAATACAGGAAGAAGTTGAAAAACTTGTTGATGTCGGTATCATGAAAGAGGTCCACTACCATAGCTGGTTATCTAATCCGGTAATGGTGAAAAAGCACGATGGTAGCTGGAGGATGTGTGTAGATCTTAAAGACCTGAACAAAGCATGCCCTAAGGATGGTTATCCGCTACTAGAAATAGACTGGAAGGTGGAATCCCTCTGCGGATTTCCCTTTAAATGCTTTCTGAATACGTACAAGGGTTATCACCAAATAAAGATGGCAAAAGAAGATGAAGAGAAGACAGCATTCATCACAAGCCAAAGAGTATTTTGCTACTCCAAAATGCCTTTCAACTTGAGGAATGTCGGGGCAACATACCAGCGTTTAGTGGATAAAGCATTCCATAAGCAAATCGGCAGGAATCTCGAGGTGTATGTGGATGACTTAGTCATTAAAAGCCGAACTGAAGACGAAATCATTAGGGACATTGAAGAAACATTCAAAACCCTAAGGGAAATCAACATAAAGTTGAGTCCAAAAAAATGTACCTTCGGGGTAGAAGAAGAAATGTTCCTAGGTTACAAGGTTAATAGAAAAGGAATAAAGGTATATCCGAACAAAGTAGATGTTGTTTTAAGCCTTCCATCTCTAAAATGTTTGAAGGACGTACAAAAGTTAAACGGAAAGCTGGCAAGCTTGAACAGGTTCCTGGCTAAGTCAACTGAGAAGTCACTACCGTTCTTAAAACTCTGAAAAAGTGCACAAAGAAAAGTGACTTCCACTGGACCAAAGAAGCCAGGGCTGCATTTAAACAAATTAAGCAGCTCATACCACACCGGAAGAAAAAGAAGAACTCATTGTCTACCCGGCGGCAGCAAAAGAAGTCGTAAGTGCAGTTTTAATGACTGAAAGGGAAGCTAAGCAAATGCCAATTTATTTCGTTAGCCACGCTTTAAGAGGTCCGAAAGTGAATTACACATCAATGGAAAAATTGGTTTTAGCGCTGGTACACGCCAGCAAGTGTCTAAAAAGATATTTCCAAGCACACCCAATTATAGTAATCACATATCAGCCCATAAAGCAAGTATTATCAAAACTAGAAGTGGCAGGAAGGCTACAAAAATGGAGTATAGAGTTGGGAGAATATGCCATACACAATAGACCAAGAGTATCTGTTAAAGGACAAATCCTAGCGGACTTCATAGTTGAACATACGAAAGAGGATGATCCGGACATTACCATGGATGTCGAAGAAGAACTTACAAAACCGTGGACTTTGTTCACGGATGGGTTATCCTGTGCGGATGGCTCTGGAACAGGGCTAATACTCACAATCCAGAAGGAACAGAGTTCACCTATGCTCTAAGGATCAGGTTTAAAGCAACCAACAATGAGGCTGAATATGAAGCTTTGATTGCAGGATTAAGAATAGTGGAAGAAACGGGTGTAAAGAACCTCCAGGCAAATGTAGATTCCAAATTAGTGGCTAACCAAGTCAACAGAACCTACATAGCAAAGGAAACAGATATGATTTGGTATTTGGAAAAAGTAAGGACACTTACCAGCGGCTTTAGAACGTTCTCAATCAAACAAGTTCCTAGAAGTGAAAACAAAAAAGCCGATGCGCTAAGCAAAATAGCGTCCACTAGCTTCGCACACCTAAGCAAACAAGTGTTGGTTAAAGAACTGAAAGAGAAGTTAATAAACGAGTTGGCAGTAGTAGAAGAAGAGGGGGACACATGGATGACCTCGATTTACGAATACCTTATAGAAGAAATTCTTCCAGCAGAGGTGAATAAGGCAAGAGCGGTGCTGCGTAAGTCACAACGGTTTACTGTGATCAATGGGATTCTATATAAAAAATCATTTCTCGGACCATGGCTACGGTGTGTTAGGCCACTCCAAGCAAATTACGTCCTAAGAGAAATACATGAAGGATCTTGTAGTATGCACGTAGGCACGAGATCCGTAGTAGCTAAAGCTTTGCGAACCGGATACTATTGGCCTACTATGCATAAGGATGCAAGGGCACTGATAAGGGCATGTCAAGACTGCAGTTCACAGACCTGTCCCAAGAAATCCGCAGCAAAAGTTGAACCCAATCACATCCCCATGACCATTCTACAAGTGGGGAATTGACATAGTCGGACCTTTCCCAGAAGGTCCTGGTAAAGTCAAATTCTTGATAGTAGCCATTGACTACTTCACAAAGTGGATTGAAGCATAGCCAATTGCAACCAAAACAGGCAATCAGGTCAAAAAATTCGTATGGGATAAATTAGTTTGCAGATTTTGACTTCCAGGAGAAATAATCTCTGATAATAGAAAACAATTCCGAGACAACCCGTTAAAAGATTGGTGTAAAAAGTTGTGTATCTGCCAACGCTTTGCTTCTGTAAAACATCTGCAAGAAAATGAGTTAGTAGAAAGAGCAAACTGAAGCTTAAGGGACGGGATCAAGGCAAGACTAGACGCAAGAAGCAAGAATTGGATGGAAGAAGTCTCCCATGTTCTCTAGGCGCGCCGTACGATGATTAAATCTAGCAATGAGGATACTCTTTTTTCACTAACATATGGCATGGAAGCAGTCATCCCAGCAGAAATAGGTATGCCTACACTAAGGACGGCAGGAGTGGATATGGTGCAAAATAATGAAGCTTTGGGAATCAATCTGGACCTCTTGGAAGAAAGAAAGGAACATGCAGCGATCCGTGAGGCAAAAAGCAAAGCAAACATGGAAAGATACTACAACTCAAAGGTCCGCAACACAACCTTTATGCTAGGAGACCTCGTGTACCGTAGTAATGATGCAAGCCGTACGGAAGAAGTAGGAAAGCTAGGCCCCAAGTGGGAGGGACCGTACAAGATAACAGAAGCATTAGGCAAGGGTGCATACAAGTTGAGGGACCGCGATGGAAAGCAACTTCCGCGAACATGAAATGTCCGCAATCTTAAAAAATGCTATGTTCAAGAAATATAAGTACCTCACCCATGCGGTCTCCGCAGTGGGGGAACTGCACTTTAATTTTGTCTTTTCTTTTGTAATGTATTTTAAAATTTTAATGAAAAAGTGAAGACTAGCTACCTTCACAAGTTTATCTTAAGAATTTTTTCATTAATTTTTTACTTTACAAAGTTAATTATATATGTGAATAAGACGCGCACGCAACAGGGCATGACCCAACAAATGTTATTCCGTATAACAAAAGGATGAGTAACCTAATAATTCACTCAATGTACATAAGAGGTATTGCAAGCCCGGTACAGGGAGAATAACCCATAAATATTCAAAAAAGACTATCACTTTAGGCATATCACTAACGATATTAGAGGGTAACAATAGTAGCATTCAAACGGTGAAAATGTTAAAGAGTTACAAAATTTTCCCAAGTACAAGAACCACTACAAAAAGGCCACAAACGGCCGCGGTCTATAGTAATAACAAAATAAAGATCAAGAAGCACCATTACAAGACTAGTTCATCTACGTGGATCACGCTCTGGGGTAGTATCTAGCTCTTCCTTTTCAAATTCAACGGTGGGGAAAGAAGCAACATTTCCCTGACCGTTTTCTTGAGTATCCTTCAGACCATCCGTACCTACAATCTCATAATCTTCTATAGTAATTGGAGGAACAGAACTTGCAAAAGCAAAGGTGGTTGACAGGGCAGTTGTGGTAGCAACAGTTGCTGGCATGCTGTTAGAGGTTCCGGCCTCACCCACTAAGTTCTCAACAGACAACGGGTCAACCAAAGGAGTCCAAACACCAATAAGAGCAGAACGCTTTGCTGCAACTTTTTCCCTGATCCTCTCAACTCTGGAATGGGTAACACTTAAAGGAAATGACAGAGATGTTTCACCCAGGACCACTCGGTCTTCAGACCGATGAACAGGAAGCATTAATTGATCAACATTTGGCTGCAAGTCATTCATTCTCGGAGCATCAGCAAGTGGACCTTCCAACCGAAGAAGGTTCATAATATTCTCCACACTTGCATTCTTGTGTGATTTTAGTTCAGCAAGTAAGGGGAAATCCACCTCACGGAGCCTCTGAAGGGCGGAGTTATAATTCGCTTCCGCAGCCGAATTATAGGCAACAACATCCGCCAGACTCCTACCTGCCTTACCATGGTCAATGACGGTCGACAACCCATCCTGCATTCCTTTCTCAATGGCACGGCTAATGGCTGCTCCCAAAGCTAAAAGATGCTCCTGAGAGTTTAAGCATTTAACAACGGCAAGCTTCATGCCATGGGTCAATAGCTACCTCCGACCAGATATAGTGGTAAGGATGTGGGGGTAAAACTTTTCCTCCAGGTGAAGAGCCATTTCCAAAAGGTCAGCGTCCAACTTTGCCACCTTATCATTAACAATATTCATCTGAACATCTTGGAACTCTTCACTCTGCTCCTTCAGTCGCTCATAGCCTGAAACCTGGTCACGGAGGCCGAAACATATGGCCTCCAGCGCATGCACCTATCATGACAAAAGTATAAACAGATAAGAAAAATAAAGAGGAATATGCAGGACATATGAGTTTTGGAAGTACATACCTGATCCACAAGACCATCCTTCTGGGATCGGAGAGAAGACACCGCAACATTCAAATCCTTTAGCTCAAAATCCTTGGTAGAAATCGAGGATTGAAGCTCTGCGACTTTCCCATCAAGAGACTTCTTCTCATTTTCAAGAACCACATTCCTCTGCTTCAAGGCATCTATTTTAGCAGTACGCATTTTATCCGTTGCCTCAGCGGCAGAAACCTGAGTACGGAGATGAGCAGCCTCCGTGGCCTCAGCTTCCTTCAGCAGTAGTCGAGCCTTTAAATTCTCAACCTCCTCATCCTTAGCCTTCAGCAAACTAGCTTGTTTCTGACACTCAGACTCCAACCTCTTCCTTTTAATAAGGCAATACTCAGTCCGCTTTCTAACTTCCGCATTTAGACAAGCTTGACGGGCGGTCCCCACATTGAACTCTGTGAACAAATGATGATAATCCATTTCACAAATTTGAGAGAACAATGCAGGAGGAGCCAAGTGTTCAACAAATTCCCGAGAAACGTCATAATCATCCAAGAGGGAGTCATTCAACACATTCTTATGCGGAACAAAAACTTAGTGCAGGGTCTTAGAATTCAACTCTCGGGAGCCCATCGAGAGATATTGCTTGGCGGAATAAGAGGGGCCCGTAGTGTCTGCTTTCACTGTCTCTATAGAATCAGAATCATGAAACATAGAAGCATGTACAGGAGAAGTAACCTTGATACCCATAGCCGGAACCAGAGGAACGTTGGCAGCATGGGAGGTAACCACAACCTCGGTTATCACCGGAGGAACGACAACAGACCTGATAATAGAATCACCTTCAGCTCCAGAAGCATTTGTACTAGAGTGGTGGGAAGAATCTGAAGAAACAACGAACCTTTCAGATGCACCAATAGTACGAAGATTGAGCCCAGTAATAGAATCAGCAGGGACACCACTCTCATGCTTTGGCTTGGCAAATACTAAAGAAGTAACCATAGGCAAGGTCGCCACAGCCGCGACACCAACTTCAACATTCAGCATGCTGCTTGCCAATAGCTCCCTAAGGGCAGACAGAGATTTACCGCCAGTAGCGGCCCTACTAGAAGCTCCGTGGTCCCCCTAAGTTTCTTAGGAGGATGAGAACCACTAGCATTCGTAACAACTTTCCTTTTCTTGCGTGGATGTTTGGGCTTCTTGGTAACCACATCCTCATCAGCAACAATCCTATCCCCCGTGGCTATTTCAGTCTCAACGTCTTAACCACCAGCAGCAGCGGAATCCCCCTGGTCCGTACTACCACCTTTTGTCAAACAATCTCTCCACACTTGCCTCCAATTCACTCTCTGCACGATCTGGGGAAACCGGTAGGAGCGGAACCACACGTCTTACGGTAGAATCCAATAGCCTTGCTTCATCCTCAACACGTTCCCATTCCCTAACCTTCACCTTGGTAGGATCCGCAACTTGGATAAAAGCAAAAAGTCTATCTCTGCAAAAATGAACAAATAATCAAAGACAAGTTCAAAAAACTATAAGTTGAACAATATATAATGACAAACACCCACCCGTTCCGTCATCACGAAGAAAAGTAGGATAAGTATCCTCATCCAGAGTATAATTACGACTCATCCCAATCAAATAAAGGAAGGGCTCCGAAAACTTCCAGAATGGAGCCGGATGAGCAACAAGGACAACATAATCATCCGCCCTAAACTCCGTTGGCTTTGGAAAAGGGTCTCTAGAGACATTTTTACCGGTATGCCACGAAAAGGAAGCAGGACAAGCAAAAGAATTGACCCAGAAGAAATGGTCATTCCAGCATTTAAGTGAATCTAAGGGTTTGGTATAACACACGGCGTCACTATCCGAACGCTTACTAAAAGACATCCACCCCTCATTTTTAGAATTTACGTAAAAGCAGCGAAACAACCCAACTGTTGGTTCAATACCATGAACACAGCATAAGATCTCAAAGTGAGAAACTTTGGCCACCGCAATAACAGAGAGTTGAGACAGATTGATGTGATAATACCTAAGCATGTTAACAAGAAAAGTGGAAATAGGTAATCAAAAGTTGGTAAACTCGAAGAATCTAGTATATACACCAATCTTTCTAGTGGGCATTTCATGTACTGTTTGGTTAGGACTAGGCAATTGCGGATGAACATCATCAGGAATATGAAAAATTTGGCAAAAAATATCGAGACCTTTCTGAGTAAGAACAGACTTAATATTTGTAATACTGCCCATGATAAAAAAATAAGCAAGGATCAAAGCCTAACCTGAAAGTCTAAAGTTCTTCGAAGTAGGGCATGAAGCAGAAGAAACAGTTAAAAAAGCTTGAAGAATTTTTAACAATGGCGATTGTAATGTGAGAAGAGGAAAATGAAACAGTGAAAACTTAATCGGGTATTTATACCCATGGTATTTAATTCAAATTAGTCCCAGATGAGTACACGCGTCCATAACGTCCAAGTTAACGGATAAGATTAAAAGTAAAAAATGGTGATGATAGTTAGGCAAGTGGGCCACACAGTCAAATCAGTTAAAAGACAAAAGGCCAAGAAGAGCCCACGTCTCACACGTTTCACCTAACAGGTACAACAAAACGTCACGGAAGAAACAAATAGTCGCAGAAGAGGTAAATAGCAGCGGAAAAAACAGGAGTGTCACGGAACCTTAGTCTAGTAACATTTACTACGCGCAGCAGGTAGCGCCGCCCGCAACTAACGAACTAGAGTGGGGGGACTTGATGACGTATAGCACGAATAGCAGGCTTATTGGGCTTAATTCGTACTATACACATCTGGCCCCAGGCCTAACGCAACAAAACATACAAGCTGCCACTAAGCCCAGAGACGAGCTGGCTGCGGCCCGGATGTTTAAAGATGCACGCAGACAAAATACTTCCGCAACACGTATGCGGAAGGTGATATGTGTCCGCAACCACGATTACAAGCGGATCCTTGCCCGACAAGGGACCCACTCTGGCCACTAACAATCATAAGCGAAATACTAGGAAAACCTAGTATTAGGCTCACCTATAAAAGGGGGTCTCTGACACCTCAAAAAGGTACGATTTTCTAAACTCACATTTATACACACTAGCTCTGACATTCTTTGACAACATGATTACTTACTCTTACGCCGGAGCTTAATCGTGGGGTCCGTACCCACGGTAAGGCTAACAGTTTCTCTTATTTGTGCAGAAAGTCATCTTACTACTTGATTTAGTACAAGATCAAACCCATCAATAGTTTATTGGCCCGGTCTAGTAAGCAGCCCAAATACAGCTCATACCCTATCACACTTTTTGTACTAACATTAATCGATAGTTAGTATTTCATTGATTAGTTAGTTCAATATCATCACACTCACATACTCTTATACTATTAATAAACGCGTGAAAAACAAAGACGCGCATCTTCTTGAGCACCACCCACTTACCATTTTCTTTTCCATCCTATGTCAGCAATTTTAACACCAAAGCTTTATCCTCTCCGCTGGACCATCAAAAATTAATGCCTTAACCGGAATCTCATATTTTTACAATCTTTATTAAATGTGCTTATATAATGTTGTTGGTGTTGTGATTATGGTGGTTGTAGTTATATGATAACTATATTCTAGTGTCTTTGGGTTTTTCACATGTTTATTAGAACGATCAGGGGTGTTTGACTGTAAGGTATTAAGCAATTTATTTTATAAAATATTAACTATTGATTAATTAATTTTTTAGAACATACAATAAAAAGATTAGCAAATTAGTTACATACTTACATACAATAGGAAGATTGACAAGTTAGTTATATACAATTGGGAAATAAATTTTTTGATACATAATAATAAATTTTGTGACAAGTTCAAGTAATTATCCATTATTTCATTAATTCCTTCTTCGCCTCATGTGATATGCTTTATGGAGCTAATTCCTCCCTGTTCACCCTCATTCTTAAAGTTAACAATCCTACTCTCATCACTGATTTTTGTCTTATATCGCTCATTGGCATCCACTACAAGATCATTGCCAACATTCTAGCAAACCGGTTATCTAAAGTGATTGATAAGATTGTTAGTAAAGAGAAATCAGCATTTATAACTGGACGTCAAATTCTTGACGGCCCTATTATTCTCAGTGAAATCATAAAATGGCATAAAAAAAGAAAAAAAACAGCTTCTCATCTTTAAAGTGGATTTTAAGAAAGCTTTTGATTCTATTAGCTGGAATTACTTAGATCATATTCTCGATAGTCTCGGATTTGGACTTAAATGGCGTTCTTGGATCAAAACATGCATTTCATCTTCAATAGCCTCTATTCTTGTCAATGGTAGCCCTACGTCTGAATTCTTTATCAATCGTGGCCTTAGACAAGGAGATCCCTTATCTCCCTTTCTTTTCATTCTTGTCATGGAAGGTCTTCATAATGCATTCGCTGATGCTGTGGGTAATGGTCTGATCAGTGGTATTAATATTAATAACTCGTCTATTAATATTTACCATCTTTTTTTGCAGATGATGTGATAATTACTACTGGCTGGAACGCTAGAGATCTGGAAAACATCATTCGTGTTCTCCATGTTTTCTATCTTGCTTCGGGGCTCAAGATTAACATTCACAAATCTAATATCTACGGTATTGGGGTTAGAGAGGATGAGGTTCATAATATGGCTAGTAACGCGGGATGTATTGCAGGTAATATCCCTTTTAATTATCTTGGTCTTCCTATTAGATCCAACATGAAATCCATTGCCAGTTGAAAGATGTTAATTGATCGTTTCCGCTCGAAACTCTCAACTTGGAAAGCCAGTCTCCTTTCTATAGGGGGTCGTCTGACCCTTATCAAGTCCGTGTTAGGAAGTCTCGGTATCTATTATCTCTCAATTTTTAGAGCCCCTGAATCGGTCCTCAATGATTTGGAAAGAATTCGGTCTAACTTTTTTTGGGGAGGTAATCAAGATGGCAGGAAAATGGCATGGGTCAAGTGGCCTATTATCTTAAATTCTTATGATAATGGAGGTTTAAACATTGGTAGTCTTAAAGCTTTTAACCTTGCGCTTCTCCAAAAATGGCGCTGGAGGTTGTTCACTTCTCCAAATGATCTATGGGTTAAAGTCGTTAAAGCTTTTCATGGTCATGAATGTGGTTTTGATAATAATGGCTGCAGTTTCAAGGGTACTTGGGCTAACATTGTTGGATCCTTAAACTTCCTTAACTCGAAAGGTATCATTTTGAATAATTCTTTTCGTTTTAACTCGTATTCGTTTTTGGAAAGATATATGGGTTGGCGAGGCCCCTCTCTCTATCAGGTACAATCGTCTTTACCGCCTTGATCTAGACAAAGATTGTCTCATCATCGACCGTATCATTAATGGACAATGGCATTGGAATTGGTCCAGGACCAATATTGGTGTTCGAAATCTTGCTTTTTTTCGCGACATGCTGAATGAGATTGGTCAACTTAATATTGTAGCTAGCGAAGACACATGTGTTTGGAATCTTGGCCCAAATGGTACTTTCACGGTAAATGATGCTCGTAATATTATTGACCAAAAGACTCTTCCTTCTCTTCCTTCTACTTCTTGGGACAAAATCATTCCCCGCAAGGTTAATATTTTTATGTGGAGATTGTCATTCGATCGGCTTCCTCACAAGTTGAATCTATCTTTGCGTGGAATGGACATTCCGGCTATTTCTTGTTCCTCTTGCAATGCTAACGTTGAATCTGCCAATCATATTTTCTTTGAATGCATTATTGCTTTTGATTTATGGAAGCTCGTGTATAGATGGTGCGAAATCCCCTTTGTCCAAGCTTTATCTTTTGAGGCGTTTAAAGATTGGTTATCTTCTTGGCATACTCCTAAAGAAAAAAAACACAGGCTTTTCATCATTTCTATCTCGGTTCTTTGGTGGTTTTGGAGATTCCGAAATAGTGTTACTTTTAACTCTCAACCGTTGAGGAAAAGTGACATTTTTGATTATTTTCGTTCTACTTCGTTTTCTTGGCTCCATAACAGAGGCACTTTGATTTTATCTTGGACGGATTGGCTGAAGTCCCCTCTAATGACCGCGTGTTTGGACAATGGTTGAATGCTTTGTTTCAGAAGGCTGCTTTCTTGTCTCGCCTTCTTCCTCGGGGCTTGTTTGGGGTTTCTTCAAAAACCACCTCGGAGTGAAAACCGGTGGCTCGGCCTCCGTGGTGGGGGGTTTTTCTTTTGGCGGAGTGAAAACCGAATGTTCGGCCTCCGTTTCAAAAGTTTTTTCATCCCTTTAGTTTCCCTCGCAGTTAAAGTCCCGGGTTGCATCGTTATGCTTTTATTTTTTGTAATTCATATGTACTTTTAAGTTTTTAGCTCCTTGCTAGACTCTTTTTTTCAATATATTATCATTCGTTAAAAAAACGACTATTTTAATTTATGAGCTTGAACCATCTATGGATGAGGTAATATGCGACTTAAATCTTCAAACTTTTTACTTTCGATTCAGCAACAAATTATGTTGTGAGAAAGCCTTTATTGTGTCATGGTGCTACATTTTTGGCAAGTACTCACTCCCAAATGAAAATTTTATATGATGTTGTTGTGGATAAATGAAGGTTTTATAGGATGTGTATATGTGGTGTTTAAAATTGATCATTTCATAAATGTTACACTTATTAGTGCATTTATAAATAAATTGTTTTGTTTTTGGTTTAGGCTATCTAAGAAGTCTCAAATGGTTATAATAATTTGTGGGCGAGGAGCGTTAAAGAAATCGATATAGAGATTATGTATAATGCTTGAAGGAGGATTCAAGTTTGATCCATTTGGCGTTTTAGGTAATTCTTCACTAATTACTTAAAAATAATCCATTGAAATATTTTTTTATGATACGAGTGCCTGATTGCATGTGAAACTAAAAAAAACAGAAATGACGCGGGCTCGTGAAACAAATGGAACGAAGGTTTTAGCGATAGGTTCCGAAAACATCTGCTATGCCACTTCAAACGGTAGCTGAACCGCTAGAGCCCTGCTAAGAGAAAGTCGAACGCATCGAGTTGTTGAAACATTTAGCAGCTAAATGTATATTCCTTTGTTGTGTGCTTTAGCAAGAAATGGATCCAAGTTTTCAGCACGCGGTTCATAAACTTCAAAGATTCTAATGGCCGTCATGTTATTCATTATTATTTGCATCAACATCCCATGATATATCTCTTCAACATTCAACGTTTGATGAAAAAAAATTCAGGCTTCGAGAGATCGTTGATTTAGATGATGAGGGTGTTGTTGATGATAATAGTGTCATTGTCATCATCGTCATCATCTATCTCAATGATCTTTGGAATCTTGGGTTTTTTTCCTCATGCGTTGGAAGTTAAGGAACTATACTGCTCTTGTGTTACACTTAGAGTGAAAAATTAAAGAATATCCAATGACGATTTTACAGAACCGTAGAGGGGGTGAATACGGTCTTTTGACTTCTTAGAAATTTATGAAACTTCAAGTATCCAAGAAACCGAGTGGTGTAATGATATACTTGATGAGATTGACAATAAGTAAAGAGAGATAGAGAGAGACCACGATATATACTGGTTTGAGATGGAGGATTTAGACCATCCGTACGTCCTGTTGCGAATCCACGACACCTATACTATTACTCTAGTATAATCCTTATGGTGGACTATAAACCGTATTACAACTTCGCTCTATCGATATGCACTAAGATCGGCGCTCACTAAGAAGAGCTACTCCCTACGGTATTCCACCCTCGGAATCCACCCCAAGAACCCGTGATTCGACTTACTATTAGGATTACCAAGATCAACAAGGACCATTAAGAACTTTCCCTTGGAAGTATACCAAAACCCACTAGATCACCCAATTATCTAGGCTTGATCACAAAGATACAAGACTTCTCTTACAACCAAATTGAATAAGTGTTTATAGACGAATCAAGCCCTAACCTAACTTAAAGACTCGATTCTAATAAAAGGGTATGAGAAAGAAGACCCTCGACTAATAACACACAAGTGTGGATTAGATACTTGTGTGTCTCTCTTACGGAGATGATGTGTTCTTTCAAAAGATGATGGACGAGAATATTAGAATACAAGAGGTGTTAGACTTAGAGGATATAATAAGAGAAAATAAAAGAAAGAAAAAATAGAAAGAGGCGAGGAATACAAGAGCCAATGAGGGGTATTTATAGGCCAAAAACCTAAAGTGGGAAAATGTAGTTTGAGCACGGCGCGCTACCCGCGTGCGAGCGCGCTGGAAGCCCGAATCCATTTTCAAGCTTTTGGAGTTTTAAATACCCGTTCTTGTTAAACCCTCAATTGAAATCCACGTTTTGACCTTTCTATTATTCTTACACTTAAGGTCAACCAACTCAAATAGCCATATGATAAAAACGTTTGTGAAGTGTTTTAAAAGAAGTTTTAGGATGTTTGTCAAACTTCAAGGAGATAGAAAAGAACCATCGGACAAAGAGTATATTAGGTATACCTCATGTGTACATGGACTAGTTAGAAACTAACCATGGTTGAGTGAGTGAGCTGACATAGTTAAGAGAGAAAGAATATGTCAACGAATATTCCAAACTTGGAGAGAAATTATTGATGTTATGAGGGGTTAATTTGAATTTCAAATTCAAATTGTAAGAAGTGAGTTGCGTGTAAGTTTTCATGATGTGATGGATAGGAGCCTTAGATTTTAAATTCAAATATAGAATTTGAATGTTAGGATAAGAAGGTGAGTTGGCAAAGTGTGTAGAGGCATTTTGGTAAAGTGTGTGAGATTTGAATTTCAGCATGTGAGTGAGTGTGTAAGTGAAGAGTATAGAGAAATCTTTAAGTATGTGTGTGTGATTTGAAATTCAAATGAGGATGTGTGTGAGTGAGTGAGTGAAGAAGAGATTGAATAGAGAATTTGTGAGTGAGAATGTTATGATATGACACATAGGATCCTATGTGGCGAATGTAGGAAACAACAAGTATAAGAGAGAACATTGTGTAAAGGAATGTGATTTATTATGTTTGGGGATAAGCTTGGGGAAGGTTTAAGGAAAAAAAGTTTTCTTAAGTTCTTATAATAAATTAACATTTTAACAGCCAAATTTTATTAATTGTTTTTCTTTTTTAGTTCTTTTTATAGAACCAACACACGTGTTCTTATGCATACTTATTTTATTAGGTTTAGGTAAACTGATAACAATTTTAACTTTTACCGACTAAGCAAAATGCTCGATTTCAAAATTGGGTTTTTCTATCTTGTTTTCTAGAGGCATATGATAAGAAGGTAAAAAGTACATAGGTTCTACAGAAAAGCACATAGGGATCTACAAAATGTGAATCTATATGTACTTTTCTGTGAGACCATGTATACTTTTTATGTATTTTGGCCTTCTTATCATGTGCCCTTAGGGCCCAAGATAGAAAAACCCTTCAAAATTAAACTCTACTATTGTTAATAGAAAGATCCATTTCTTCTCTTATATTTGTATTTAAGTGGGATGGTGGCATTTAGTCGGTGTAGCAACATGTCAACATATAAAAAGGCATAAACCTTTTATTTTTTCTGAGACATAACTTTTTTTTTATAATTCGGGTGTCCGATTTAACATTGCAAGTCGACTATTCTTAGGGCCGACTATCTTTTTGGATAGCCCGGAGTCAAGGCATGTGAACCTTTGTGGCCAATGAAGAATTAATTTTCTTCCCAGGTTTCGAACCCAAGACCTCTAAACACTTCTCATCCTAAAGATTAAACCCTTACCACTAGTCACCCTTATAGAAAAAAGTTTATACATTCAAACAAGTACATAAATGATAAATTAACATACGCGGTAAATAAACTAGTTACATGTTTTGAACATGATACTAAAAGCAACATTACCGAGGTATTAAGGACATTAGAAACACGTAAATTATTTTATAGCACAAGAAAATGGGTCTACACATGAAGCAAAATTTGAAACATTGTCTGACTTTTGATGCCACGTCAATCAAGATTACTCCTAACATAAAGATGGCGTTACTATTTGTATCCCCGGTCCAACAGAAAGGTATAAAAAATAATTAAAAAGTATTAATTTGTTTTCTTGTTTACAATGCAACGCAATTTTTTATCAGTTTTTTGTTTCGTAATTTTGACAGTTTAATACTTTTGACTTGTTAAACTTTATATTTTCCATTCCGTACTTTCCGTGTGACAGTTTTATAACATAAACAAAATTATAAAAATAAAAATAAAGTTAAAAAAAATCAAAATTTTTTAAAAACATAAAGGTACAAATGGTTTTTTTAAAGGTATTTATAACATGAGCCCATGAAGATATACACCATTAGGATAATTAATTTAAGTTGCAATTTGTATTTGGAGTTGGAACAATTAGCTGAATGTAGCTCCTATCAAGATTTAAAAATATATGCGTGTTTGTCGTCGTGTTCGTGCCGTGAGAAAAAATGGTGTCATGTGATTATTTTTTTTTCATAACACCAGAATTCACCACAACACCAAAAACTTCCTCTTTGATTAACAACACATTTTCGGTGTTATGGTGACCTCACTTTTTTTTTCTTTTTTTACTTTAAATTCAACAAAAACAATATATTAAACTAAATTTAAATTTTCATTTATAAAAATAAATAATACATTAAAAATTCATTAATAAAAATAAACGACACATTAAAGATTCAATAATAAAAATAAAAAATACAACTTAATGATTAAGGTTCCACAAATGCTCCACACTATCGCGTCGAAGGTCGTCGTGAACTCTCCTATCCCGAAGTTCTTTGTTTTTCCTTCGTTGTATCTCGCATCGTTCGATCCAAGTACGTTGAATATTCCGTTCTGGAGAAACAAACATATTTCCAAATTCACTAACTTCGAATTTTTGATCTTTCAATACCATGTTATGTAATATGATGCAACAATACATGATTCTTTTAATCGTGTTGACATGATATTGACGTGTGGGTTGTTGTATAATTCCCCACCGACCTTGTAAGACTCCGAAAGCTCGTTTAATATATTTTCTTAAACTTTCTTGAACTCTTTTAAACTTCATTGTTTTTCATCCCTTGCCATAGTAAACGATTTGACAAAGGTAAACCACTGAGGATAAATTCCACCCGCTAAATAATAACTTTTTCGTATGTTTTTCTGTTTACTACAAACGGAACTTCTGGAGCATTATCCGCTAGAAGGTCATCAAATAACGGTGAACCATATAAAACATTAAGGTCGTTATTTGCCCCTGATAATGCATACCAAATTCATAATTGTTGATCTGCAACGGCTTCAAGCATTATAGTCGGGTATTTTTTATCACGTCTTTTGAATTGAGCATGTAATAACTTAGGACAATTTGTTCATTTCAATGCATACAATCAATGCTCCCGAGCATTCTTGGGAGCCCGTGTTTGTTTTCGTGCAATGCATATATATGTTGGATATCATATAAAGTAGGCTTTCTTAAAAACTCTTCAACGTACAATATATATATATGCATTTAGTAAAGTTCCATAAACATTCACGTGAACAAGGTTCAGCAACTTGCAAATACTCATCAAATGCATCAGGTGATGAGCCGTATGCCAATTGGCGTATGGTGGATGTGCATTTCATAATAGGACTAAAACCTAAACGACCGGTACAATCGGGACGTTGTTTAAAATAAAGAAAGTAATTGGGAAGAGGGTGAAGATTGTAATTGGTAATATTATTGACGATTTTTTAAAAAAGTGCAGAACTTTTACGATACATTCGCTTAAAATATTCTTTCGGATATATAGGTGGATTGTTTTCGTCGCCAAAATAATCTCGCTTTAGCTTTTCTTCCACGACTTCTCATTCACGTGGTATGTATCTCCTAGTAGCCCTACCCGAATTAGGAACCGAACTTTCGCCTTCTTCATTACCCAAATTTTGATATTGTTCAAAATATTCAATATATTGTCTATACCGGTCTATATCCCCGTGAGAGTAATAATCGTAAAAATCAGACATATCATTGTGGTCGAGATTCATGGTGTTTTTTAGCAGTATTTTTGTGTTGTGTATGTAAAAGTGTGAGAAAATATAATTTTAAGGGGGTATTTATAGGATTTTGAAATGGTAAAAAATTGAAAAGAGCGGGCATTAAATAAAAAAAACGACTACTCGGAGCATTTTTTATTTTTCCAACCGTTACAAAAATATCAAAATTAAAAAAAATAATAAATGCAAAACGTGACACGAAAACGCGAGACACGGTACGGTGTCTTGCGCCGTCGTGTGACGTTTTATCGGACCATTTGGGTCGGCTACTACGGCTTGATACACCAAAACGCGAGTTGGGGTATGGTTGTGGCGTTTTCGTGTAGCATTTTCGGGGAAAACGCATCCCTTGGCGTACCGTACCGTGGGCTCTAAGTGTTTTGCAAGATAGGGGAGTTGAATCAAAAAAATTAAGTGTGTCACAGAGCTGAAATCCAAATAACAACTGCAATTACAAAGTATGTAAGGAATTTTGTTTATAAAAATTCATTAAACTAGCAAGTAACTAAGAAAGGGGAGATGATTTGCATACATTTTGTTTTGATTTGCACACTCATATGCACAAGCAGTTAATGCATAATATATATACAGTACAACAGTTTGATTCACAATTTAAAGTGTCTCAATAAAAAATAGAGTGTGCAAATCATTTCCCCTAAGAAAAACATACATAGATGAGCGAAAGTTTCCTATTCTCATAAATTAAAATGAAGGATTAAAAGTTAAGTGTCGTTGAGACTTAGGGATGAGTGATTTTTTGTTAGGAATAAGAAAATTGTTCATTATTAAATAGAATTGGTCATTGTAAAGTTTATAGTTTAGATAGTAATTATAATGTAATAAAGTCTATCTTGGTCAAAGTTAAGTAAAGTTGACCAATGTTTGACTAAAGTAGGAAAATAGATAGGGTAATTCAATAAGTATAAATATCCATCTAATATGGGTATTTATACAAGTCTCTTTACATTTTGTAATCACTTCTCCCAACCTCCGTTCTATTTTCTTTTGAATGAAAACTTTGAAAATGATGAAAATATCTCTCTAGCTCCTCTCTCTTATTCTTATAACTTTCTATGATAATATAGTGCAAACATGACATAAATAAGTGGTATCTATCGCCGGGAGAGATCTAGTTTGTGTTTTCATGCATCAAATCGAGCTTAATTGTGTGATTTTTCGATCGTAGAGTTTTCAGAACTAAGAAAACGCGTAACTTTCGTATAATTTGGATATTAGATTTACTATTTGATATTATTTTGATCCTAAAACGCTATTCATAACTTTCGAAAACGTCAAATTGTGGATTTAATAACTAGTATATGAAAATTATTCATTTAGAGTTGATTTTTATCGAAAATAATTGAATTTGATAGCTTTCGCAATGATGAAAACTAGTTTTGGTAACTGTTTTTGTGCTTAAACTGCTTTCATAACATAGATAACAGGTTTCGGAAACTATGTTTATAGTTTTAATAACTTTCGTAATCTAGACCAGGTTTTGGTAACTGTTTATAGGCGGGAAATGTGCTTTCGTATCATAGTTTGAGCTTTTGTATTGTAGTATGAGCTTTCGGTAACTGTCATAAGTAAGTACAACAACTTTCAAAAACTAGTTTTGAGCTTTCGGAAACCAGTAATTAGCTTTCGGAACATAGAACTTTGTAAATTTGAAAAGATAACATCACACATTATCACTTTAAACTGCAAAAATCAGATTTAGAAGTTTCTTGATAGTTTCGTAGCAAAGAGTTTGTGAAAGTTGAGGCTTCATAAGTTTTACGAAAGTAAAGGGAATTTTGGAATTTACAAAAGCAAAGGTTTTGTATATTGGAGCTTTCGGTAACCATTTCAAGGTTGCATATTCTGTGGAGCTTTCGTACTTGGTCTTAGTTTCGTATTCCAAAGGTTTTGTATAACTAGTTTTATATGAAAGGTTTCGTAACACAGTTTTATATTTGAGGGTTTCATATGCCAAGATTTCATATTTCCAAAGGTTTCGTAAGAGAGGTTTCATATTACATAATTGATACTGTTTCATAACGTTGAGGTTTCGTAAGACTTGGTTTCATAAACAGAGGTTTTGTAATACAACTTTCTTAGTTGAAGGTTTCGTAATTCAGTTTTTGACTTTAAAGGTTTCATATCTCAATTTTAGAGGTTTCGTAACACAATCTTTGAGGTTTCGTAACACAGTTTCAGAGGTTTCAGATCTTTTTACTTTCGGAAATTGAGCTTTCGTATAAAGGCTTCTTATTACTTAGAATTTGTGAACAAGTCAAGCTTTCGTATTCTCAAGGTTTCGTATTGGTGCTATAGTAATACAAGCTTCGTTTTTAGTGCTCTTTGATCTCACGATTGCAAGATTTTATCTCTAAACCGATCCAAGTTTGCATTGTATTCATTGTTTGATTCACAACATGTCTTCTTCAAATCAACAAACTCTTGCAAAATTGGGAGCTAATGATAGACCTCCAATTCTTTAGAAAGGGAATTATATACCATGGGAAAGTCGGTTTAGGAGGTTTCTGGAAAATAAGGGCGAAGACAGGGAGCAGATGTGGAATTCAATTAAAAAAGGACCTTATCAGAGGCTAATGATTTCTGATCTAGATGATCTAAAGAATCAAATACCTGAACCACTGTATAAATTGACTGAAGCTAATAGGAAACATTATTCCAATGATATTATAGTCATGAATTATATTCTTCAAGCAATACTAAATGACATCTATAATTCAGTGGATGCTAGATGCTCAGAAAATGCAGGAACGAATTAGAAGGTTGATGTATGGTTCAGAAAAGAACAAACATGTGATACACTCACAACTCATGAATGAATTTGACAAATTTGTAGCAAAGGAAAGAGAATCATTAGACTCTGTGTATGAAAGGTTGTCCACACTTGTGAATGTTATGGATCGTAATGATGTTTGTCCTTTAAAAGTATCCATCAACACCAAGTTTCTCAATTCCCTGCAACCTGAGTGGAGCAAATATGTTACACTGACTCGTCAAAATAAAGACTTGAGTGATGTTGAGTATGATTTATTATATGATACCTTACTGCAATTTGAGCCACATGTTCATGTATCTAAGGCAAAGAGAGTTGTGAAGAACCATGATCCATTAGCAATAATTGCTTATTCCTCACAATCTCATGCAAGTCCTTCATACTCTCATTCACCACAACCATATTATGTCACTCATCCTTCATCAGTAGTTGATTATGAAGAAGATTATCAAAGGGAGTTACAAGGGGATGCTCAGGAAGACAAGCTCACAACATCAATGATGTTATTAACTCTAGCAATTACTTGGAAATTCTCTACTCCAATCAATAATCGTCTTCATGCTTCATAAAACACAAGGAATAAAGCTGTGATAAATGATGGTAGAGTTGATATATAAACCAAGAATGATGGCTATGGTAGGAATGGTAACAAGAATGCAGGGAGACAAACAGGAATCAAGCGGCTAATGCAGGAAATGGTCCGGTTCAACAGAATGATGAAAGTAATCAGATTGTTCAGCGTGTTCCACAAACTGAGTCAAATGTTTAGTGTTATAACTGCAATGCAAAAGGCCATTATGCTCGTGATTTTCCAAAACCAAAAGTTTGTGACTTAAAGTATTTCAAGGAACAGATGCTGCTAGCAATGAAGGATGAAGCTGGAGGCACCCTCAATGAAGAAGAAAATGATTTCATGCTCGATAATGCTTATGGGGATGAAACATTAGAAGAGTTAACTGTTGATGTAATCATTATGGCATACATTTAACCAGAAGATAAAAATGCTAAGACTGAGCCAAAATAGAATGCAGAGGTTGTCAGTGAGGTAAATGCTTCGCACATTGATCTCATAAGTTGCATGATATCCAAAGGTTTTCATGAACACAAGAATCATGAAAAACTCAAAACTGTTATTAACATCTGATGATGATCAAATTGATAGTAATATCATATTTGATGATCCTTATATGGAAAATAATGGTCGAACAGTTAAACATGCTTCAAATGCTCATGATTAAACTTCTTATATTGAATCCCTAGTATATAATGTTCAAATAGAAGATGAAAATCAACAAAGACTTAACATTAAGCTTAAAAAGAAAAAAGAGTTGCTACAAAAAGAGTTGGAGAAATGTAAGGAACGGGTTAAAACACTTGAACTTAAATCAGCTCAATATTCAAAATTTAAAGATACGTGTAACAATTTGGAACACGAAATACGAGATGATAAAGACACCATTGAAAGAATTTTAAAGAAAAAGATAAAATTGAAAGAGATTTTTTCAAAAGTGAAAATAAAAAAGTAATAATTCAACATGAGACTCAGTTGGCTAAAAAGGCTTTCAAAGCGAGAGAAAACAGTTATCTTGAAGATATTGTTGATCTCGAGGAAAAACTAAGTTCTCATGGCCGAATTGTTTACAAAATAGGTCAATCAATTCAAACCATTCACATGGTTGGTAAAAGACCAAATACATTTATGACCCTCTTATAAAAGTTGGGTTGGGTTATCAAAATCCCGAACGTCTCAAGAAAGCCATTGCAGCACAACCCAAAATTTATGATGGTGAAAGGCTTCAAAGCACAAAATTAATAATTGATTCACCTGATTCTGAAGAAACTCTTGAGGACGCTGAAGTGAGTCGATTAAAAATGAAAAATAAAATGATTCAATTGAATTATGCAAAATGAAATGCTCTTTATGAAACATTTGTTCCTGAAATAGAATTTTCTGCTCAGCAAACTTATTTTTCAACTCTTTCTACTTTTAATGTATCTTCTGAGTCAAGTAAAGAGATATTGGATTTACCAACTCCTAAAATGCCAAATGAAAGTAAATTGGTAAAACAGTTTGACAAAATGGATAAAGCAATTCTTACATTACGATCCGACATCGATGACACTATTTTGGAAAATCAAAGAAGAATTTACATTGATGATGGTCAAACACATTACGACAATTTTACAAAACCAATATAATTCCGATGTCACTTTCCTTGATAAAGGGTTCAAATGAACTTAAACAAGAAATTACTTAAGAAGTACAGGAGATGTTAAATATTTTTGAGTCAATGGAAAAGAAAGTTGAGACACAATCTCAAAAAGATAAAATGTTTCAAAATGATATTGATCGACTTTTGGAAGCATCCTTCACAAGAGAAACCAAAGCTTGTGTGTTAATTTCTGTTACAGAATAAAAAATGGAGATGTTAATGCTTGAAAAAGAGAAAGTTTAAAATGCCTCCAAAGATATTCAAGTCACTATGGAAAAACGAATTAAGATTCTTGAAAACGATTTCAAACAAGTTGAAACTCAATACGTTAATCTTGATCTTAAAATGCAACATCAAAAAGAAAAAAAGGCTTGTGATGTCTCTTGGAAGTCAAAGATGACGACGTTGTGTGATGAAAACGTGTTGCAAAAAACTCAAGTTGATTCCGTTGTTCCAGAAAGAGAAAATATAAAACTTGAATATCAAAAGCTTTTCAATTCAATAAAAGCAACACGGGTTCAACATCAACGTGAAGTCAATGAGTTAATTGAACATGTTAATCAAAAGACATATGCTTATGGCGATGTGCGTTCACAAGATCAAGATCCTTTAATGACAATTTTTGAACTCAAGGTTAAGATTTAAACCATTAAAAAGGGGAAGAATGTGAATACTAAGTTTGACAAATCTGAGACCTTAGGAAAACTTCTATGTGTAACACCGTTGAACATAAACACAACAGTGAAGGCTAAGAAAGTGTCACATACTAAGGTCAAAACTAATAGGCCAAAACTAGTCACTTCACATTCTAAATCTAAAAACGAGCAAAGTAAAAAAAACATAGTGAGAATGTAATCGCAAGAGGAATGTATAGAATCATAAAAGCAGAGACACACATGCTGGTTACTAAAACTAACACATATGTTTCTAATCCCATATGCGTAGAAAGTTTTAATAGCGTTAGAAGACCCGAGTCTAAGGACACTAAATCGAAGAAAAGAGTCTTGAAGAACACTAATGATAAGAGCATGTCTACAAATGTTCTCAAGTTCTCAAGTTGTGTTAGTGTATGTTCTAATAAGCGTGAAACAATGAATTCGACTGTTTGTCAATCAAATGCAAATGTATTAAAAGCAAAGACTACAAATGTTGTTAATGATGGTTTGAATATTGTTTGTGTTTCTTGTGGTAAAGATGTTTTTATGCCTTCTCATAAAAAATGTGTTGCTCATTATGCTTTGACGATAGATTCTAGGGTTAAACGAGCCTTATTCACTTCCCTTATAGCGGCAAAATCTAGGAATTTAAGAGCTACTTCTTTAGTTGTGAAATCTAGGTTTAGTGTTGCTAAAACCCCCAACAACAAAAAATAAGGTTTCTAGTGCATCATCACTATCCCCTGATTTTAGTCAAAGTAGAACACTTAGCAATTACATGAAAAATAAAATTGCAACAAGCAGAAAATGGCAGCAATGGATTGAACATCAACAAAGTTTTAATTGGTCACCCAAGAGTTTAACAACATAGTCAACATCTAATGTGTCAAAGCGTAGTACTAGTGTTCGAAACAAATCCAAAACATCGATTACCACTCAGAAATGGGTAGCCAAACTGTCTACTTTTCCATCTACATTTGTTTCATTTGATGCCGGTGATCCAACTTGTCCTTTGGATCATTGATAGTGGGTGCTCAAAGCATATGACTGGTAATCTTCAACTGCTAAGAAATTTCGTAGAGAAATTCATAGGAACGATCCGCTTCGGGAATGATCACTTCGCTGCAATCACTGGATATGGAGATTATGTTCAAGGAAATCTTACGATATGTCACGTATACTACGTTGAGGGCCTAGGACACAATTTGTTTTCGGTCGGACAATTTTGTGATGGAGATCTAGAAGTAGCCTTTCGTTCAAATACTTGCTATGTTTGGAATTTAGAGGGTGAAGATTTGCTTACCAGTTCTGGTGATTCTAATCTCTACACCATCTTCATTTCTAAATTAGTGACTTCTTCTCCAGTATGCTTAATGTCCAAAGCCACATCAACAAAATCATGGAAATGGCACCAGAGACTTTCTCATCAGAATTTTGGTACTATTAATCATCTCACAAAAAAGATCTAGTTGATGGGCTACCAAAAATTTAAGTATGATAAAGATCACTTATGTTCAGCCTGTGAGCAAGGAAAAAGAAAGAAAGCTTCCTTTCCACCTAAATTGGTTCAAAGTACAGAATCCAAACTTGAATTGATTCATATGGATTTATGTGGGCCAATGAGAGTAGCAAGTATTAATGGCAAGAGATATATTCTGATTATCGTAGATGATTATTCTCGATACTCCTAGATATTCTTTCTTTACACTAAAGATAAGGCTCCTAATATGATCATCAATTTCATTACTCAGATACAACGGTCTCTAAAGGCTCAAGTCTTGAAAGTTCGACATGATAATGGAATTGAGTTCAAAAATGAGAAATTGCTAATGTTTTATGCAAAGTTAGGCATTACTCATAACACCTCAACTGTTAGAACGCCTCAGCAAAATAGTGTTGTTGAACGAAGAAATCATACACTCGTCGAGGCTGCCCGCACAATGCTTATCTTTTTGAAGACTCCAGAATTTCTTTGGGCTGAAGCTATTGCTACTGCTTGCTTTACTCAGAATCACTCTCTTGTACACACAAGGTACAATAAGACTCATTATGAGCTGATCAAAGGCAAAAAATCTAATGTTCAATACTTTCATGTGTTAGGATATCTGTGTTATCCAACAAATAATCGTGATGATCTTGGGAAAATGAAACCAAAGGCTTACATTGGTATCTTTATTGGCAGTTCTGAATCCTCAAGAGGGTTTCGTATCTATAACCGCCAAACCAAAATGATAATGGAAACCATACACGTAAAATTTGATGAACTCACAGCAATGGCTTCTGAATGCAACAATTCAGGACCCGGTTTCAACTGCTCAAATTTTCAAGATTCATTGGAAGATTCTCAATATGTACCGTCAAAAGAAGACTTGTATAATTTGTTTGGTCCTCTGTATGAAGAATACTATGCGATGAGAACTCTAGAAGTGCCAAATGATTCCGATGCAAATACTCTTGATAATGAAGACACTCCTTCATCTTATTCAAATGTCGTTGAAGAAAATAAGGCTCCTTAAGTAGTAACTTCATCAAAAGGACAAGTTGCTAATGAACCAACAACTTCAGTCTTGACTGAGAATGCCAATGACCCAGTTCAAGAAGACGTTGTAGCATTTGACAGAAATGATTTTTATAATCCATTTCATACTCTTGTGTTCGAAGAAGCAGAGTCATCTTCAACATTTTAGGATCCGTCAAATATGCACGAGTTCTAGTAAACACATCGTTCTACTGATAAATGGACTAAGAATCATCTAATTGAACAAGTGATTGGTGACCCCTCTAAGCCAGTAATGACAAGACATAGATTTCACATAGACGCTGAAATGTGCATGTTCGCGTTAACAATGAGTACTACCGAACCAAAAAACATCAAGGAATCTATGCTCGATCATAGATGGATTGAATCCATGATAGATGAGTTGAACCAGTTCAAACACATTGATGTTTAAGAACTTGTCGAACACCTTGTTGGCAGAAACATAATAGTAGTCAAATGGCTTTGGAAAAATAAGACTGATGCTGAAAACACGGTTATTTGGAACAAGTCTCGTTTAGTTGCTAAGGGTTATGGTCAAGAGGAGGGTGTTGATTTTGAGGAATCTTTTGCACTAGTTGCAAGACTCGAAGCTGTCAGAATCTTTATGGCATACGCGGCTCACAAGAATTTTCCTATCTACCAGATGGATGTTAAGACGACATTCTTGAATGGTCCATTGAAAGAAGAAGTTTGTGTAAGTCAGCCCGACAGTTTTGTAGATCCACACTTTCCTAATCACGTTTATCGTCTTAAGAAAGCTCTGTACAGTCTCAAACAAGCCCTTAGAGCCTGGTATGACAAGATATCCTCATTCTTAATCGAACACCATTTCACAAAAAGACACGGGTATGACATTTTACTTGTTCAAATCTATGTTAAAGACATAATTTTTGGCTCAACAAATCAAGTTTTTTCGAATAGATTTGCAAAACTTATGAAAGATAATTTTGAAATGTCAATGATGGGTGAAATGAAGTTCTTTCTCAGACTTCAGGTTCATCAATCACCTCGAGGAATCTTCATATGTCAATCATAATATACTTTGGATCTTATTAAGAAACATGGGATGGAAAATATGATACAATTAGCACACCAATGGCTACTGCCAAACTAGATGTAGATTTACAAGGTACCAAAGTCGATCAAACAAAATATCAAAGTATGATCGAGGGAGTTATGTATCTCACTGCTAGTCGACCAGACATTGCCTTTATGACATTTGTATGTGCGCTTTATCAGGCACGCCCAACTGCAAAACACCTCAAAGAGGTCAAAAGGATCTTTCAACAACCAAGACAAACCATTAACATGGGTCTATGGTACTCGAAGGACTCTGGGTTTGAACTAATTGCATATTCAAATGCAGACCATGTGTAGAATACATGTTTTATCTAAACACTTCACCAATCAATGAAGAAACTAGAGAGAGAAAAGGATGGAAGGAAGGTTTCTAGAGAGATAAAGAAAGAGAGAATAATAGATTACTAGTATGTGTGAAAATGAAACCAACCAACACCCTCTCCAAGCTATGGAGAGGGTATTTATTCATACATATGTCGCGGCTATAGAAGGCCCTGATGGGATTTCTATGGGCTTTGGCCTATTTACCTTACTAGGTTCCAAAAACTATCTAAGACCTACAAGCTACGTATTTTTGAAGTGACCGAGTCTTTTCTCGATTCCTAAGAATCTCCCCCTAAGGGAGGTCACTTCCTTTTACAAAAATCTAAAACTTAGCATTCTATGAATATCTTCGGTCTTTGCTCGTGGTCTTGAATTTTGTCTTTCAACTAGTGATATGCGTAGTGATCTTTAGACTTTAGGCTTGAGCTTGTTCCTTTAAGATTGAATTGCATGTGATCTTCGAGCTTCTTGAGATCATCAGCCGAATATAATCTCTTATCATCATCTTGTGATCTTTTGCCATCTTGTGTACTTGTGTCCTTCAGACCGACATGCTCATACTTTTCTTGAATTTTTAAAGCTTTATTAGTCATCTTTTTTGAAGTTCTTTAACTTTAACACTTCATCACTTCAAGAAGGACGCGCGGTATCAGAGTAGCGGAAGTCTTGAAACATGTACTTGAGCTTTCATAGTGTCGGTCGAGTATGAGCATGCGGCTATGAATCTTTGACTCTTGCTGGAACCAGGTACTTCCATGTCCATCTTTATATGACTATGTAATAAAACAGTTAGTAATAAAGTTGGGGGACAAATATAGCTTTGTCATTCGCCTGTGTTTGGTTGGATTAACCTTCGAATTCATGAGGATCGACCTGTGATCAGGTAGAATCAATTTAAGAAGAATCTCCTTGACAGGATTTCTAGCTTGCAGTATTGAATCTTTCTAACACATGTGTGTTAGATTCATCGTACTCATCTTGTTCTCATTACCGAAACGTCTCAAAGCAGACAGCACAATAAGAGTGAATCAGTGAGTTACTGTCTCACCGATTGAATAAAAATTGATTTGAAAAATCAATCGACGTGTCACTTGCTAAAGTGATTTTATGACACATCGAGAGTTTTATGCATTTTAAAGTTCGTCAACCGTCAATTCATAGTCTAGACTGAATTGATATCTGGTGTCACAAGCTTGATCCATATAGGATCTCACAAGTCACCTACCGCAGAGCTTGTTTGATGTTGGATCTGGAAGGATTTCCATCGTCATTGTGAATACTTAAGTATCACTTTGATGTTCTGGCAAAATCACAAGGATAATGCGTAAGACTCTTAAGATATTTCTTTTTTTCACAATGTGTGAGAAAGAAATGTATTGAAATAGTGTCCTAGTGAGATCTATGGATGATCTCTTAATTGGCTCTAGAATCAATAGTTCACATTTGGTTTTAGTGATCGAAGGCTGAAGCAGACTGCCATCTTTTCAATACCAACTAACTTAGAGTGAGAAAGTCGACAGAAATGTGTTTAATCTCTGTGAGAAATGAAACAAGAATCTTTTGAGATACCTTGAGTAGCTGAGGGTTGTACATCGCATCACTGGGTCCATTATGGAAACTATAAGGGGGTTGAATAGTTTACAGGTTAATTAGTGTTTTAAAATTTTACTTCTAAAATTTGTTAGATCCTAGTATATGTTTAACCAACCAACAATATGAACCAACAATGTATGTATCTAATAGTTATAACTAAACAAACAATAAGAAAGAATCACAACAATATAAAGAGATGAGGGAAGGAACAATCAAACCAAGACACCAAGATTTATAGTGGTTCGGCTACGAAGCTCCTCTTCGCCCTAATCCACTCCCCAAGTATCCGACTCTAGATTTCACTATGTCAACAAGCTTCCTTTAGGCGGAAAAAACCGTTTACACGTCGCTTACGTTGTTTTTCAACACTAAGCTAAATGTCGAGTCCTAATCTTAGCTAGAACCAATCTACCACTTCACAAGTAATACACAATCACAAGATTTACACTATCGGATTTATACACTATCCGATTTACACAATCTCACAAGATAGTCAAGATAGAGATTTGGTTCTTAGAAAAAAGAAGGAGAAGTCAATAGACTACAACAATTCGTTTCTTAGCGAATACGAATGTTCTTCTCTTGCACTTGATAGAGAGGAAAGGAGAGATGAGAAAGAAGAGACGGGATCACTTGAAACAAGATCAAACAATGTTAGGGATCAAGAGATTTAGTGATAGAAATAAGGTTTTTAGAGAGAGAAAAAAGACTGAAAAAATTCGTGCAAAGAGGTCTCTTTTTTCAGCTGGGAATGATGCGGTATTTATAGGCAGAAAAACGCAACGGTAACTACTGGCGGTCCCGGCGGTCCCAGATATATCTGGGAGCCGCCAGGCCTATCAGGGGCCGCCGTAGACTAATGCTCCCTTTTTGTCTTTTAGTGGAGAAGGTTTTATCTGGTATGGAAGGTTCTATTTTGAGAGAAAAACCAGATTTGAATTTATATGTTTAAATAAAACATTTCTTTTATTTAAAAAATATTATATATATATATATATATTAAAAAGAATACCTTTGTAAAAATGTGATGGTTAAGAAAAATTATTTTCTTGATCACTAATCATGTTTAATGATTTGTTTATACATACCTTAAGTGATTTACATTTGAAATGGAAATTTACGATTAATAATTTGTAAACGTTTATTTTTATCGTAAACGTTTTTACATTTTGTTATCTTCAAAACATCGAGAGGTCGAAAAATATAAATAACGTTTTTAGACATTATTTGTATTAACAATCTCCCCCTTTTTGATGATGACAAAATATAAACTCATTTTATGTAAAAATAAAGTTTTTAAATTATTAATGAGTTTTGATCCATTTCTCCCCCTTTTTGTCGAAGTCAAAAAGGATGATCGTCGAATTGTAGAGAGAAAGAAATCGACGATGCCAAGACTCCCCCTTGATGTATGCTCCCCCTCGTTTGGGGCACCAAGGGATCGATCTTATGAGATTATTGCTACAAAACAAAGTGAGAAGTACAAGTGCAAGAATATATTCCCAACTAGTAGCAATATAGCAATTCATGCAAGTAAACCATAAAGTAGTTTCATTAATCACTTAAGAAACTCATACAAGAAGCATTGATTGCAAACAAGAATAATAAAAGATAAGATAGATTCATACTATGATGGTATGAATATTACAAGATAAAGTAGATAAGCGTGATGTAAAGACATATTAAGGCATATAGCTAGACTAGTGGATTCGTGAAATCTAGAAGATGCCACAGGCAAAAGATGGATAGACGATTATTTGAAAAATTAAACATGTTAGAATGTTTAATTATTATAGGTTGAAAATGGTGAGGTAGGTGGGTCATGGTTTGATGGGTTGTGAGTTTGAGGTATGAGACGGATGAGAAAAAATTGAATGAAGTTGATCTTATTTCTCAAAGAGTGGAAATGATTTCAAGTGTACCTACAACAATGACAAAAGTTTGAGTGAAATTCAACTTGAGCATTGGTAGGAGGATGGATCAAGGGTGATGGTGGTAAAGGTGATGCATGAGAATAGGCATCAGGTGAATTTTGAGTTTGAGATTCAAGAATGGAGGAGATATTATGAAGTTGGTTAATTATTTGGTCTCTAAGTGGATTGTGGGAAGGTGGTGAAGGAGATTGATGATTGACTCTTTGAGGAAGTGAATGTGAGGAATTTTTGAGAAGGTGGAGATTTTGGTGTGAGTGATGTCCGCCTCCAAACTTGTCTTACCGAGATTCTAGGTTTCCTAGAAAATTTGGAGGAGGATTTGAGCAAGACATTGATGATGAAAGTGAAGAGGATTGAGAAGATGAAAAAGGTGATGGTGAAGGGTGATAGTTGTGTGACTTAAATAATGGAAGAGATGTAATAGAGTGGTGAAGCATGGCTTGGATAGAAAAAGATGCAAGAGATAGCTTACCCAAACAGAGAAGTGCCAGCTTGAGGCTATAGGTAGGAGGGTCAAAGATACAGAAAAAGAGGCATGACTGTAAAATTCGTTCCCTCATGTTGGCGGTCCCATAAAGGTTGGCAGTCCCATATATATTTGGGGGCCGCCTATGCTTTATGGGGGCCATTTTTTGGAGAACAACATTTTCTAGTTTGACCCTCTTTTTGTCTAGTGTCAATAACATCTTCCAAATTCAAGGTTAAACTAGACCTATCTTAACAATTCTACAAAATAAAGTTGCAAGGCTAAGCATGCATCTTCTAACTAAGCAAGTAATAATCAAATAGGTATGGCATTTTCACAGTCACGGAATTCACATAATAATAAGCAAATAAGTTGTTGGATGATAAAATTGAAAGAATCACCCAAGGCACTTGTGATTGCCTTCTACACCTCTAAATCCTAATTAATAAATAATAAGTCAAAGTGTGATATAAGTAAAAGTACTAATAGAAGATAGCTAATAAGTCATTCAAGCATAATCATTTCTTGTTTCCCTTCATCATGTCCTTTAGAGCTTTTCCGATCGACTTAACCCTTTCCGGTGTTCATTTCGATGTTGAATTTGGTGGTTTATTATTTTGGTTTGGTATGTGTTTAAAGATTGACTTTCATGAGGTAGGTTTTCAAAGACTCTAGGGATAACATATGACAAAGAGCTAATGAGTTGAGGTAATAAAGGAGTGCTAGAATGAGAAGATTCTTTATTATTTTCATCTAAGTGATGAGGTGAAGATGAATGATTAAGAGCGGTGGAGGAAGAGCTAAGATTTGAGTCACGACATCTTTTCATGCCATGATCCAATCACGTCTTTCACTCATAATGAGGAGTGAGGGGATGCATGACTTGATCATACAAGATGTAGCGATCAATTGCTAACTCGGGAAAGTTTGACACAACATTATTAAATAATCTAGTTAAAAGCATTCCATAAGGTAGAATGACATTAGGATTTTATCTAATCCCTTTCATTCGTTTAAGAATGAAGAATGATAGATTATACTTTGTAGAGGTTTCGATGCAATATAGCATATGACAAAGACACGCAGGGATATGATCCCGATGACCTCCTAGACAAAACACATTTTTACGAATGATTTCAACCCACGATTTTATATGAGTTTGAATTTCGCGAGTTAAAATTTCATTTTCATTGACCACAATAGTTTTATTATTTTTAGTACGAGTTACTTGACCTTGTCGAGGAGTTTGAATGAGATACTTTATGACCATTGAAGAAGGAGGAATGGTTTTATAACGAACCTTTGATGGAGCACTTATTCCCAAGTAATCAAGTGACCACATGTCGGTGTATGAGACGTGGCCTTCAAACAGAATTTTTAAGATATGACCGAACTCTTCGACAGTGAGGGAAAATGACTTTTTTTGAATGACAAAGTTGACAACAAAGTGTCCTTCAGAATTATAGTCAAAAGTGAGTTGGCTATAGAACTCAAGAACAAAGCAAGGAAAAATTTGTTCGTTTATGTTCACCAAACATTCAAAACCAATTGACTCAAATTTGGCAATAAGATGACCCATGTTTTTAAAATTTTGACTTACAACCCGACCCTCATGAAAGTACCTTTTTTCAAGACTTGCAATGGTGTTTCATAATGGTTGATCAAATTCATTTTTCATTTTATCATGAGTGGAATGTAGATTGTGTGTATTATTATCTGATCTAAGTCCGGTGATTCAGGCATTGTTAACCTACAACAACAAACAACCAAAATCATATTTTATAACTTATACTTGTATTGTTATTTAAACTCGTGCCTAGTGTGTGAGCCAATATGAGTCGCAACAAATGTGGAGAGTAACTTTAACTCGACCTAACATAAAAACCTAACTAGAGTTAACCCAAATCTCCTTAATTTTGATTTTGCTGTCACTCCAAACAGGAAAAATACATAAATCATTATCTCCGACTTTGCGTTTATCGAGCATCATTATTGTAACATTCGGCAATTTTTTGGCAATTTTAAATGACTAATTTACCACTTGTACTTTTTGTGTCTGACATGAGACCTTTGACTTTATCATTTATGTCTCTCATAAAGCGCATTACCGCTAACCGGTAATGTTCTCGGAACATATTTAGCTAATAATAAAATCATATTTATAGTATTACATCTCTCATGTCGCCAGTTTATTTTCTTAACAACTCTTTACCTTGGACTTGAAAACTAAACAAAGAATATATGTTACTTCCTAAAGCTACAGAATCAAAAACGCCTCCACAAAATATTCCTAAGCTGACTTATCAAAAACGACCCACTAAATCACGTTTTCACGACTCGGACTCTAAAGCAATTTGATGTAAAACTTCCGGACAACTTTTTAGCTTTGCCCGAGACCCGAAAATAATCAGAAAATGACTAAAATGCCCTCGCAAAGTTCTAGAAACGAAAACAGCGCGTGCCGACACAAAAATAATTAAATATATATTTAATTATCATAATTTATTTAATAAAAATATTAAATAAAATCATTTAACATTTTATTCAAAAGCGTTTGTTGATAACGCGAACATTCGGGTTGAAATTCATTTTTATTTTCAGACAAGGCATAACCGGATCACCAAATAAATAACAAATATTTTTATAAATGTTATAAAAATATTTATGAAATACTATCAAGTAAATACTCATTTTTATTAGAAAAATGATTTGAAACGCAATGGCGCAAATTTCATATTTTAAATCATCCGTTAAGTGGCCTAATCGAGCCCCGAACCATTAACTAACAAAAGTTACACTTTTAGTCCCTATGAAAACATTTACACATCAACCCTCATCTATTTGGGACTTGTCATATTTATTTTATAACTTTAATATATAAATATATATATATATATAAGTTATATACATTTTTTTTCATTTCATCAAAAACTATACACACACACACACTCACTTCTCTCTCTCTCATATTTTTCCGGCGAGTTCCACCGCCGCCGCCCCACCTCCGGCCGCCGCCGCCGCCGCCGGCCGCCATCACAAAATTTTTATAATTTTGTAGATCCACTATGATCTACCCGATCTACTACACCAATCGCCGCCACGCGCCACTCCCCATCACCAGCCGCCACCACAGCGGCTGCCATCCCCATGCCACCATCACCCTCCACCACACCACCAATCATCATCTCATCACCACATCCACCGCCACCCATCACCCCACATAATCTTCATCTCTACGCCACCTTCGTCATCATCATCACCACCACAGCCCCGCCACCACCATCTCCCAGCCGCCACCTAAGAGTGCGTTGGGTTTGATAAAAACACCAAAAAGGGTGCGTGTGGTTTTTATTTAACACCGAGGGTCCGTTTGGTTTTTATATTAGCACCACGGGTGCGTTGGGGTCTAGGTTTATCACACATAGCCGTTAGGGTGCGTTGGTTTGGTTTGACAGAAAAACGCAGCGGATGTGTTTGTTTGTTGTATTTAACACCAAGGATGCGTTTGGTTTCGTCCTCAGCCACTAGGACGCGTTGGGTTTTCATGGAAGCACCGAATAGGGTGTGTTTGGTTTAACAAGAGCACTGAGAGAGGTGCGTTTAGTGTTTAACAGCCATAGGGGTGTTTGGTTGTGGGGTTAACAGCAGATTAGGGGTGCGTTTGGTATAGTAATAGTAGACTAGGGGTGTTTGTTTTAGTAGAAAAGCACCATAAGGGTGCGTTTGTTATGGTGACAGCCACAATAAGGGCGTTTGGTTATATTGAAAACAGCAAGGGTGCGTTTGGCAGCCAAGGGCTGTGTTTGGTTGGCTATAAGACAGCCAAGGGTGGTTTGGATATGGGTTTACCAGATTAGGGTGCGTTTGGTTGTCAATTAACAGCCCTATGGTGCGTTTGGTTTTGATATAAACACCACGAGGGTGCGTTTGGCTTAACGAAAACGTAGAGGGTGCATTTGGTTGTGTAGAAACACCACAAAGGGGTGTTTGGTTTGACAGATT